>WTSP01010677.1:0-79991 GCA_025331215.1 Actenoides lindsayi | reverse complement strand
TTTTTTAATATATATTTTCTTTTACTTTTTTTTTACCACTCAGTCTTTTAGACTTCCATTTATTTATTTATTTCCAGACATGTACCATTTGAAATCTATCTCAAAAGAGATGCTCCAAAGGTGATACTAGAGTAGAAATTCTATGTAGTAAGTTTATCTTTAAATCAGAGCTTCTGGAAAGACTGTAGTTTGGTTTAACAATGTCCTTTCTCACCTGTTTTGTGCTTAATTAGGCATGCCTAAAGAATAACATATTTAATGAAGAATTATTTTAATTTTGTTTAGGTTTTTTTAATGCTTTTGTGCAGGGTTGTCACAAACATATCAGTCAACCAGCTCTGCTAAAATCAGAGCTCCATGGGCTGGGTGCTGAAGGTCACCTTTGAGTAAAGCAGTTTCTGTCTAGAGATCTTACGTTTGAAATGAAAAATACCCAGGCAAATTAGAGGAAGGAAAACTGAAGCAAAACATAATGGGACCTGAATCTTTAACCTACCTGTCCAGCCCTCTGATTCAACAGCATGCAGTCAGGATCCTGCTGTGTAAGGGAATTGTTTCTTTCTTCCTGAGAATGAAGTAGTTTTCAGTGTCGAGTTCAGGGCATCCTCATTAAACAAAGGAGAACTTAAAATCTTTAATTTCCTGAAGCTTTTCAATGGATGCTGGAGGGCACTATAATAGTTCCAGTTTCTTGGAACTGCTTTCTCATTACACAGAAATTCCAGTCCAAGCATGCATTGTCTGTAAAGTATGTTATTGTTAACTATATCTGTAACTTCATAATGGAGCAAGTCTTGCAATAGCAATACAGAGTTCAGATGTGCTGAAAGGAAACAGGAGGAATGACTGACTACAAAGCAAACAAGCTTGCTTGGGCACTTTGCATCCACCCGATTTCATTGTTGTGCCACCCTTACTCAGAACGGGGCATGTTGACAAGGCAATAGGTCTGAGGAGGAAATGGATGGTCAGAATATGTCATAAATATATGAACGGAGTAACAGAGGCTTAGACTGTAGAACATGTATTTTTAAAGTACCTTGAGCCTTCTCTTTGAAAGTGCTGCTTGAGACTGCCTAACGTGACCATAAGCACTGCTACATCAAGTTCTGTACAGTCATTCTCCATTTCTATAGTTATTGGTGTGTTTTGGAACAAACTAAACTGCTTTAAATTGTGTTTCGGGAAGAGGTCCTTGTTAGGAAGATAAACATCTCTGTTCATACAAACTGAAGAGAGGAGTGGATGCATGCTTTGTGTGAGTGCACTAAGGCTGATACTCAGGCTCTGCCAAACTGAAGTACTGGAGACAGCTGGAGCTTTAAGTGTCCATAATGCTACTGCCACTCAGCTCAGCACACTGACCAGGAAAATCAGGGTGGGTCTTCTGCCAGCATGATCTGGGCTCTTCCTTTGGCTCGACAGCAAAAGGTGCCTTGCAGCACAGCTCCTGTCACCTTTGTGCAAGTGTCCTTGGGACACTGTCCGTGCTGAGTTAAAGCTGCAGGGTCACAGGAAAAAAAAGTTGCTGTTGCTAGTGCCGTTTTCTTCTGTAACCCCCTGGGTGAGTGGACTTCCACTTGAGCAGGTCTGTAACTTGGTAGCTACCTGGGGGTGTGTGGGTGTGTGTGTGTGCAGGAAGAGGGAGTTCTCTCCCTCAGGTAAGAAAATGCCTCTGTGGTTACAAGTACTGATAGTTAGCTGTGCCACAGCTTCACAAGGCACCCCAGGTGTCTTGGCACCTTGTTGCCTGAGTTAAGATGGTAGGGGTAGATCTGTTCGGTTTTCTGGAATACTGAATGCTTCTTTCTGGGAACAGTAAAGGTTCCAGTGATGATTAGGGGTGTTTTACTGTTTTAAGAATCTACAGCATCCTAAGTAGTATGTGTATTGAAGAGTCCCCTCTAAAGAGCAGATACATAGATATTTTAAAACTCAACCTTTAAAGTCCCAAGACCCAATCTGTGGAAAACTGTCATGTATTAATGTCAGTGCTTACTCTGTTCCAAGGCAAGCTGTCAAATTTGTATCTTGAATCTAATGTGAGGGCAACATGGATGTTCTATAATTTTTCCATATAACCATGAACAAGCACAAAATACTTTCAAAGGAGTCAAATGGGGAAACTTGGATTTGTCAGTTGTTAGCCCAGTGCTTCTTGCAGTCCATGTGGAAGCAAGTTTAGCACAGCTGCCATGAAGCTACCATTTTTTAATTTCTCTTAATTTAAAAGCTTCTGCAAATAGCGCTAGGTTTGAGGTACCCAGATATTTTTCATTCTCGAGATCAAACTGGTCATCATTGTAGCTGGAGATAGGAAACCAGTCACAAGTACTGTTTGCTTGTGTCATTATTAGGCTGGACACTGTCCAGGTTAGACGGCAGAGAAGCAGTGCATAGTTATGTGTGGGGACACTTCCTTTCCACAGAAGAGGCAAAACTGTGTTAGGGAACCACAGTACGTTACCGGTCTGTAAACATAACGTGTGTCGTATGCTCATGCCTTGGTCAGCAGTTGAAAGCACAGCTTTAATAACCTGCATATTTTTGTGTATCTGCAGGGCTTCAAGCGATAGACAAAGCCATAGGCAGTGCAGATGAAAATCTATTGCTTCACAGTTCCAAAAGCAAGTTCTTGGTCTGAGGGCTTGAGGAAATCTGTCAGTGTATGATGTATGAACAGTTAGAGCAGTTTTTTAAAGTGATGCAGAGTTGTGCTTATGAAGTCTGAGAACTGAACTTGGATTAAGAGATGTGTTCTGGTTTCTGCATCTCCACAGTTAAGTGTTACGTACCAGTGCATATCCTAAAGAGGACCAGTTCCTTCCTGAGCCAGTGCTTCAGACTAAACCCAGCCTTCAGGGGAGGAACTACTGGGAGATTGAGGCATTGGTTAGTTCAGGGCTGAGAGCAGCAGCTTCCCCCCAGGTTGTACAAGGGTCGCTGGGCAGAGCTGCATCCTGTATGAAAAAGCAGGTAAAATACACTGTTAGTTCCTTCATGCTTTGAGTTTGGATGGGGAAATTCTTGTGCTGGCTCAAAAAGTGCCAAACTAAAGCATGGCCTGTTACACTGTTAGTGGTAAAGATGAGAGGTGTTCATGACTTTGGATAATAACAAGCTTAGACTGACGCTCCATTTTGAGTTTCTACAAACGAGAGCATTTGTAGAACCTTCAGCAGCTTGTGGTTGCTCAGAAATAATACATGTGAAGTGGATGTCTCTGTTGGTCTGATGTGGATTCTTTGTACCTACTTAGAGGCCACAGGTCCTCATGTCACATGCTTTCACTAAATAACTTACTCAGCAAACCTACGAAAATGTGAAGATGTGCTGCTATGTTTGCTGAGTTCTAAGCTGAATTACAGTACGTGTAGCTTTTCAGGTAAAGCCTGGAGGGCTGTCTCCAGCTCTGAAGCCCTCAACACAAGGAAAGGGACCTGATGGAGCAGGTAAAGAGGAGGGCCACAAAAATGATCAGAGGGGCTGGAGCACTTCTCCTATGAGGACAGGATAAGAGAGTTGTAGTTTTTCAGCCTGGAGAAGAGAAGGCTCTGGGAAGACCTTACAGAGGCCTTCCAGTAGCTGAAGGGGGCCTTCAAGAAAGCTGGAGATGGACTGTTTACAGGGTCACGTAGCAATATAGGATAAGGGGCAATAATTTTAAACCAGAGAAGGGTTAATTTAGATTGGACATTAGGAAGCTCTTTACTATGAGGGTGGTGAAACACCTGAACAGATTGCCCAGAGAGATGCTAGATGCCTCCTCCCTGGAGACGTTCAAGGTCAGGCTTGATGGGGCTCTGAGCAATCAGCTCTGGTTGAAGATGACCCTGCTCACTGCAGGGGAATGGGACTAGATGACCTTTAGAGGTCCCTTCTAATCCAAGACATTCTATGAGTCTATGAATAGCTTTTTGTGACCTTTTGTTTTCAATACTATAGTTTTTGAGCATCGCTACTACTAAAATTTCTAGTTAGTTACTTTTTTTTCTTCAAGCTTTCTGAGGGCATTTGAACAGTCTCTGTTGTGTTCCTGATGGATGATTCATGTTAAATTAATTTTTCAGCTCTTGTGGGAAGGAATCTGTAGTAAGTGCATTTAGAACAAAAGAGTTGTTTGGGTTGGTACAACATGACTTCCTGTTGTGGTGTGTTGTGTTGGTTTTGTTCTTAATACTAAGTGCACCTGCAAGATCACTCTTTGGTATTTTGTGCTATAATTGTGAGTCTCCAAAAACCATTTTAAGAACTTTTCTTGTAAATTCAAAAGCATCTATCTATATTTTGCTTTTGTTCATGTACTGCCAAAGTCTTTATTTTAGGAATGACTGTCTACTATAATTATAGACGTTGCATGTTCATATTGAGTTTATAGAGAAATCCTCCTCTAGTCAAATTGACAGGAAATGAAAGTGCATGCTAGTGGATCTGTTAATGACACTGTTCCCTCACTCTAGAGTTCTAAATGAGAAACATGCTTTCATACATAACCTTGGGGGATAATAAGACAAAAGTGTATTTTGTTTCCCTGTCTGGAGCTGGAGAAAGCAAAAGTTATTGGTAGGCATGTGGTAGCTGTGTCATGCATGCATTTAGTTTACCCAGGCTGGCTTCACTAGAGTTAGTCCAGCAAAAAGCAAACAAGGAAATGGAGTTTCATTCAGTAATCTATTAAAAATGATGACCTTATTATTTGGTTATTTTGACGCCTTCAAAATATTTTTAAAATAACTACATAATAATGATATCATTCAGATTTTTGAATTGCAAAGGCTTCTCTCAACTAACACATGCATACAGGTCTCACTCAACTCAGTGAAGCCAGCAGATGGGACTGAAGCAGGCCCAGCAACCCTCCTTCTGTGTATCTGCTCAGCTCTGGGTGCTGAGGTGCTGGGCCCATGCACTTCAGAGAGCCTGTGTGCAACATCCTCTCACAGGCACAACCTCACTTCGAGATGGGACACAGTTTTAGAGACCTTCAGCAAAAGAAATCTCCAGTCAATTTTCACTATAGAAATTAAATAAAATGGAGAGAATAAATAAGGAAAAAATGACTGAAAATTAAAAACTACTCCATTCCATGTTCATGACGTTTTTAATACTTATCTTGCTAAGATGCAGAACAAGGACTATTGAATTTCCATTCATTAGCAGCCAACAAGATATGAATATTAACTTCAAACAAACTGATTTATAACATCAAGTTGTGCACTTAAAAAAATAATTACAAATCATTTTTTAAAAGGAAGAGTAACAGTGGAAGCAATAATGAATATAAAACATGACTGATTAGGCTTAAAACATAACTTCAAGTATTCTATGGCATTTCCTCAGGCATTTGTCTTAAATTTGTTTGTGCAATACCCATCTTTGCATAGTAAAGAAAAATTGGTTAAACTCCAGCCTTAAATAGTCTGTTTCTTTTATCATGCACCTATACAGCTGTTAATTTGCCTGGCAGACTTCTCTCTTAGGAGGATCAGATCAAATCAGTGAGATCATGCAGCAAACTAGAACGAGATATACAGTTACCACAGTTTCCTGTCCAGATGAACAGATAAATAATGCAGCAAATGTATAGTGGACGAAATTGGAGGCAGTGCTGACTAGGTCTTCTTTTGATGATGCTTTGTGATGAACAAATTAACAGTAAATAGATATGTACTTCTCAAAGCACAGCAAAGGTGTGGGATGTAGAAAATCAACACCTACCAAAACCAGTCTAATTGTCTACCACCACAGAAAGCACTTGAGCGTGTACCTACTCTTGTGTCCTCACTTGCGTTCTGTATGCACAGGGCAGAAAGCGAATGTGTTCTTCCACATACACACAATGGCTGATGAGTGGAGCATAAATTCAGTCCAGAAATCATAATTCTTATGAAACTGCTGGTGTAAATAAAAAAATTACTCCAGCACTAAATATATGTACATAGTTGTTGGGGACCACTGTGGTCTGATTTAAAACATCACATCACACACTAACAATGCTGTTTGTGAAATGCCTCTCAAAGGTTTGTTACACAGGTAGTTTCAGATGATTCAGTTGACTTTCCTTATTTTACTTTTTAGTAACCACTAGTGTCTCTGTTGCAGGTCACACTTGTTTTGGAAGCAGAACCCTAACAAATTTAGGGATTATGTTCCCAAGCAAAGTCCTTTTAGATGACAATAACATAGTTGCAATTTTTGGTCTGCCATAAAATGATTAATGCTAACTTCATTCTGTTTGAAGCCAGACAGGAATTTTTGTACAATTTTGTATATCTCAGTGTTGACTACCTGTGTGCAGCACCTTTAACTCGTAATGTAGTTAAGTGTTAATGTGATTATGTTAAAGCTGTTTAAAAACATTTAATACTGTCAACCAAACCAACATATTGTAGTTCTCTTGAGACTGCTGGGTTGAACATTATCAAAATAAGAAATGTAATTGAAATGGGAATTTGTAAGTCTCAGGAAATCTGCAGCATTTTCTTGATCTTTTGGCTCTTAAAGATAACCCAGAAATGGATTTTCACTGAACAAATATGGAATAAGTACTGTAACTGGATGTCCATTGTTAGTAGTATCCAACTTTTAAATTAAATCCAAAATCACAAAAGTCTTTAAATCTGATTATCAGATGCAGCAATGAAATTTTCAGATCGCTTCACTTAAACTGAATTATCCAGGTTTTAAATCAAGATGAAAAGGAGGGGACAAACTGTACAGCTCTATATTTTAAGGGAGGCATAACTAGACTTCTTCATACCTTTCTCAAGTCCAACACACCCAGGCGAGCCTGGTTCCGAGGAGAACAGTACTGCTGCCCAGCACTTCTCTGCAAAAACCTCTGCATGCACACAAGGTGTATCTAAAAGTAATCACAACACCCAACCCTCTACAGTAACTTGGGATTTTGCAGACTTTGTGACAAGCTGTCAGGAACCAAGGCTCAAAGTATTAATTTTGCATTATAGTTTGCAAAGTGAGATGCATCAGAGAGATGCAGGGAGCGAATTAGAAATGTTGGTCACCTTTGCAAGCCCATTTGAGTGGGTGGGCAGAAGGCAACAGAAGAGTAACTTGTTCCAAGCTTTTAACATTTCGTGAGTGTTTTAAGGCTTAATTAAGTTTGTATTTCACAGGATCTAGACAGGAAAAACGTAGCCATTGTTTAAAAAAAAAAAAAGCTACTTTTTTTTTTAAATAGATATAGTTTAAAAAAAAAAACAACACAAAAAAACCAAAAAAAAACCCCCAAATCTTGGCACTTCTGTGATTAGTTTGAGAAGGTGTCACTTATCTTACATTATATTACGGAAAATCTGTATAACAGCCAAAAAAAAAAGTAATCCAGACTTATAGTCAATACATAGATATGCATTTATACATTTTAATTGTTTTGGTTTCAAGCATACAAACTTTAGATCACATCTGTTTGGTGTCAGAACTCCCTGCATCTGCATGCTATTATCTGCCTTTTTTGAGCAAGCCCAGAACATCTGCTGTACAACATGCTACAGAAGAAAGGGGGAGTAAAAAAAAAAAAAAGAAATCAAAACTAAACCCAACATCAAAAATAGATTTACATAAAGAATAGAACCTTTTTATATGGAAATCCCTTTTCTCTCATATATATATATATATATATAATCTGTGAAAATGATACATCAAAATCTTATTTCCATATTTACACTTTTTCCTTCCTGGAAGAATTACATCCATCACTCAATACTTCCCTACCCAACAGACTCCTGGCCCAGGAGACCAAAATGAGGTGGACAGTGAGCTCGTAGAGCAGGGAACTCTGAAGTCCAGCAGCAGAATGCACTGCGTGGCTGGAAAAGCTATCAGAGCCTGAGATGGGCTTCCCAGTGGTTTGCAGTTATTGGGCTGCAGATTCTGCTTGGGGTCAGCTTGCTAGCTTGGTTGTTTGTATGTGAGCCATGCAGGTTACCCTTTCAAAATTTGCTCCTCATGCCACTGGAGTTTGATAAGAAAAAGGAAGTCATGCGAACTCAGGTGAAGTTAGAGTGCCAGTAGGCTGGGGAAAAAAAAAGTCTTCTGCTATTTCATTATTTTGGAACAGTTCTCTTATTGCACTTGGTCTGTGTGTCTCCTCCTTGGAGAGAAGAAAAAAACCCACCTGATTTTGAAACAGTTTGTTTGTAATACTTGTCAGTTAATGTTAACAAGAGGAAGGTGAAGAGAGGAAGTATTTTGAACTTATCTCCAAAAAGGACAGTCTTCCACCACCTCAGATCCTAACATCCCAACGTTGTGTTTATAATTACTGTTTCTCATGTTCTTCCCTTCTGATGTAGTTCCTGTGCAGCTAGAGCAAAGACATCATACCCAAAATCCAGTAGTGCAAAAAGAAGCTTTTTGAGTCGCACTTCTTCAGATAGGGCCTTGTTGACTTGGATCGAACCTTCGTTTTTTGACATTTCTTCCAGGTTGCATCAAAAGGAGATGAAAAGAGAAAAACGCAAAACATTAGTTAGATATAACAGGAAGAAACCCATTGCCAAGGTCATAGTAAAGTAAAAAGCTCACACTGAGACATTTTAACAAGTAACTTTTCCAAGGGGTAACGATTTCAGGAATTTGGTTGCGTGCTTTCCATAGCATAGTATAAAGTATTGGTTTCCTTACGCAGTTTAAAGATCATGCTGGCATATAGAATTCAATTATTTCTGTAGTGTTTCAAGTGGTGCTCTACATCTGTAGAAACCTTCTGCCCACAGTAACGTGTGTTGTCCACTAGGCCAAGAAAGCATGCACAGACCTAAAAAGAATGAGTCAGAAGTGCCAGTACTGGAAATATATAAGCACAAAGTGACTTGAGTCCTCAGAGCAAGTGCCCGTCTCTGGCTCTGCCGCAATTCAGTTTACGTATTGCGGTGTGACAAAAGAGCGAGTGCCTCTGTGAGCTCTTACCACACTACTGACCACAACCGCTGTGAATCTTAGTAAGGTGCAAAATACAGCAAAGACATTGCATTCGAAGGAGACTGGACAATTTTCTAAACTGTGTGATTGTAATGTAAGGTTAATAGTGGTTAGCAAGCTGGTCAGTGATATCCAGTCTCCTGCGATACCGATATCCTATGTCAAACAGCAAGACATTAGGAAGCGACAACAGAAGTTAGGTGCAACCTCCCCAGTATCTGGCTTTATGTGGGGCATCAAGCAAGGGGCTCATGCATTTAGTTTTAACACTGGGCATCTGCACGAGTACCGCCACCAAACCAACATGCAAAAAATACAGAACAGGAATTCATAAATTCCCTAAAGCTACATACCAACCCTAGCATTTTCTATTTTCTGCAGCCCTGCTAACTGCTACCACTTCTACAAAATTTATAAAGATACTATACACAAGTTTGGCCTGGTGCTTTAAGAGACTAAGGGCTGTATGTATGCAAAGGCAACTTCTTTTTGAGACGACCTCCAGAGGCTGCTAATTCTTGGACATACGTTATTTTGTTCTGGTTTGTTGTTTGGTTCTCCCCCCCACTCTCCTGGGTACCAGTGCCTACATTTTTGCAAGGTGAACGCTTAAGAATGGCTGTTTTCTGAAAGATCACTATATTCATCCTTCAATTGTTCCCACTCTAGGAGTACTGCACTAATGCTTCTTTTGAATTAGGCTGACGTTACTTCAGTATCTCAAGTCATCCTCCTCTGTACTATGGGTAAATTGGAGATGAGCAAACTTTGTTTTCAGGCCAGCTTGCAGAACTGCATGATAGGAAGCATGAATATAATGTAAGTTGGTTAAAGGTGAGTTAAAACCTGCATTGTGTTTCTTGTCTTGCTAGTTTCAGTGGGGAAAGAGCATGTCTGCTGGTCTCCCCTTCTGCCCTCCTCTAAATACTGTCTAGCACACTTGAATTCAAACACCACCAATAAGCAACTAATAAATTCGTCATCTTAAATCATGAATTCATGTAAAAAAATCCAAATGATGTAATTTGTCCTCCTACTCTAGGGAAAGTACCATCTATATTTCAGCTCACATGAAGAGGACAAGTCATTAAAACATACACTGAATTTTGTTCTGTTACTTGAGCTTATTTTAATTAAAGACATGAATATGATAAGCCTTAGAACAAGGTACAGAGGACAGATGCTCTGCCAGCTTCCCAGTACAACTCTTGTAACAAAATGGTTTTGACCTTATTCTAGCAAATCTTTTCTAACCTGATCTCTACCAGTGCAGTATTCCAGTAAGGACTGTTCAGTTGTATGACAGCTCAGCCAGCACTCACGGTCTGGGGCAACAGGCACAGCCTGTCATGCATTCTGTGATCTGTCCAAACCATGTATCTACTTATTTCTGCTGGATAAAGCTAGGAACTACAAGCTTCAAGGAAGAAGATACTAATCAAACAGCTGCCTTTCATCACTTAGGATACTCTGCTAACAGTGTTGTACGAGAGAGATACGCGAAGAACTAAAAGAACATTTAGCATAAGAGCCTGAAATAGTCTCTGACGTAGGGAACATCAGGTACTCTGTCAGCAAGGGGACACAGTACACACATGCCCAGCATTAACACAAGCCTGCCACATCTCTCTGCTGCAACTGTAGCGCTTCACAAAAGCAGGCAGTCTGGTGTCACCCTGCAGGAATCGGATTCTATTCTCATTCCTCAACCTGCTTTAACAACTTCATCCCTAATTACCAACCATTTTAATACTAAAATGGAGGTGCTAGTCTTTACTTAAATTGGCAAACAGAACAAGTCTTTTCTCCAAGAAAATTACAATAAAAAGAAACGAAACTAGGTTGAGTATCATGTCCTGGATATCTGCACATCTTTATAGCTATGTGTATATAGTGGTACGCAGTTCCTTTCAGCACACTTCATTAAAACGATAATGCAGGAGGCAGAAGAGTTCTCTATAGAAGGACACATGGGAGAATGATGCCGTTTCATAGTTCTTTGTTGTTTGATGTGCAAGATCTTAGAACATCAACTTATTTTTAAAGAGGCATGAAAACATTAATGAGAGTCAGCCTTGCAGTCTGTAATCCAACCAGAAAAAGCGTGTCTAACAAAGCCAAAATTATAGGTGATTTTGAATCACAAAAAGCACACCATGCTACAGCCTATCACTGCCTCTTTAACGTGGTCATTTTTACAAACAAAAAAGTCTTTCGGAAAAGAAAAATTGCTTTCAGAAAAGGTTTGATGTACATAAGAAATACCTTACTGCAATCCTCTGCGGATTTTTTTGCAACTGCTTAGGATCGTGGTTACACAGTATGTTACTTGCATACCTGTGCCTTTGTCTGTGATCGCATGAACACAAAGCTTTACTGAAGTATTTAAAGACTTTTCCAAAACCACTATTCTAACCACTTCAAATGGCTAATGTTTTCATAGGCATTCCTAAAGCATGGTTTAAATTCTTTAAATAAATAAGCTTAAATAAATGACCTTTTGCTACAAAACTGATTCAAATTAATAAAATGAGGGACTAAAATTAGTAGCTTAAAATAAGACATATATATATATTCTAGTAGTTTGGAAAAAAGTGAGAAAATACTTCGCATTTGATTCTAATGTTGATGCTTGTGTTGCAATGATTGTATTTAGGTCTACGATACATGTTTTATGGAAATGCTGGTAGGGGACCAAAATCTTCCTCACAAAGTCACTGTAAGGTAGTAGAATGCTAATCCTGAAGAAGCTTGTGGGGTCTAAATGCATCCGCACAGACCAGTTAAAAACTTGGCATCTGTTCCATATGGGTAAGTCTTTGGTCCATCCATTAATCTTACACTAAAGGGACAGAAAACCCTGCAGCTCATCAGCTAAGAAACAATTGCTGGAAATAGAATTCTGCCTACAATCAACTCTTCTCCGCCAGCCACTTTTGCATTCTGATGTAACAAGAAGCAGCTTTTCACATGAATTTCCGCATCACTTTTACTAGCATTGCCTCTTAGCAGTGTTGCTTAATTGCCAAAAATTGCTTCAATACTGTTAAAGTCAGCAACAAAAGCATTTAATTCGCTTATATTACTGCAGTAGCTTTGCAAAAATAAGTGAATATATGCTAGCAAAAACAAGTGAGCATAGGCCCTTGAGGCTGTGACAGCAGCCAGTGCACAGCAGAACTACTCTGCTGGTATAAATATCCTTCCTGCATCAGTCCCATATTAAACACTCTATATTGAAATCTTGCACAGGTTTGCTACATCAAAACGAACTTCACATTTTAGGAATGCTGTGCTTCTCTGTACATTACCCTCAGGAGTTCAGGTAGAAATAGGCAGGTCTCCCTTACTACAGTCTAAACACCAACAGCTTTAGAAGTACTGAAGTAAAAGTCTACTTCTTAACAAGGCTTCCACCCTCAGCCTTTAACTAACCCACCTGAAATGTAATGAGGCTTTATGCCCACGAAAATGGTAAGTTAACTTTTTTCTATTCGATCCACACATTAACTTGATGAGAGCAAATAACCTAGGATTTACTCTTGAAACTGGAAGTTGTTTGGGGTTTGGTTTTTTTTTACTTTTTTTTTTCCTCCAAACTTGCATCAAGCCTTCTTTTACACTTTCCCTCCAACCCCCACCCCCCACCACCTCAGTTCATGAACAAAGTTTGCTTAGTTGCAGCTTACGTTTGATATGGACTTGACACCACAGTACCGTATGTTCATATGAACATCTGATAACCTGTGAAACAAAAATCACATCTCCCAGTTTGTAAAGCATTAGCTACCTTCTCCCATATTTGCAGAGACTAAACATATCACTTCCTTAAAAAGGAAAAGTTAAAATCAGCTTTATTAGCCTCATCTGTCCCTCTAGATATATCTGAAGCAATGTATGGGAGGGTCTACATGTTATAGCCCTCTTTTGTATACAAGCTGAAAAGTCTTTTCAGTTCCCCTCTGACCCCAAGAATCATGCACTTCAAGCTGTGAGCTAGGCCAGGCCAGTGTATTTGAGGTTCTGCTACAGAATAAACATTTGCATCATGCTCTTTTGAGAAGAGCTTCAAGAGCTGTTTCCAATACAGGCCCTCTATAGGGATAACAAACTTCTACATTTGGGCAAATGAATGACACCAGGATGCAAAGCTGAAAACTTGTGAGGGTAGCCTGAGAGCTGTGGAGTACAAAGAAGAAATAAACGATCAATGAAATATTGTACTGTTTCAGGCAGGGAGGGATTATTCTGAAGATATGTTTGTGCAACTTCTCAAGCGTAGGTGGCCGCAGTCAGCAGGCAGGCTGCTCGCACAGCTGCTAAAAAGCAAAGCTTGTTACAGCACAAGACTGCTTAAAAAAAATTCAGAAGAAACAACTGCCTAAAGTTTTTCTATTTTAATGACTTAGCTTGTGTTTTCAATAAATTACCTTCTGGAATACAAGCATTATCTACGGATGAGTGTGTCTGGAAAATACAGGAATTGCTAACAGACACGTGTCTCTGACAGCAGAGAACTGGTCCAAAAGCATACTCTGACATTTATTTTTTCCAACAAAATCTAGTTTGGTTAATTCCCACAAGAACTTGCAATACCAGTGTTTCTAATACTATCCCTTTTAAATGTGTATGCATTGTTGTTCTCAATAAATCAAAAAACGTTAACAGAAACGTTAACACAAGCCTTGCAGAAGATTTGGCTGTATTTATTTAAAAGACTAATTGCAGTCAAGTGCAGGGGAAAACAACCCCTCAGTTCCGCAACTAACAGAAGTGTTTATGTTTTGTTTATATGCTTTTCTAGGTTAAAAGACAACTCTCTCTTCTAATTTTGTATCCAGTAGGATACTGTAGAAAAAAATGTAAATGTACTTGTGTTAGTTAATGCTACAGAATATGTCCAAGTATTAGAGTGTGTCTGTAAAAAAGCATTTTTCCCAGACTAGGCCTTGACACAGAAAAAAACCTGCTACTTCATCAAATTAAAAGAATCCCAGTTTCTTCCTATGTTACCACTACCTGTGAATCCCTGTCTGTCACTGCATAGTCTAAAATACACACCTCATTTAATTTCTGCCTTTGAATGCAGATTTGATGAAGCAACATAACAAACCAAAACTGCATAGATACTAAATTATGTTACTGTTTATAAATACAGGAAATACAAATCTCAGCCATATGAGACACAAAGCAAAAGATACAGGACTATATTAAAACTACATTGTTTGGAGCTGCACCATAGTGACTTCTAAATACAGGAGGCTGTCCCAGGGGTATTTACTGTACAAATAACTGGATTTAATTCATTCAGCTGAGAAGGAGCTGCAAGATAAAAACGCAGCAGCTCAAGGTAAGTCTATGAGCAAGAATTAAAAAGGCTCATGAAGATCATACCCCCATGCTTAAAGATGGTAGCTCCTCAACTCTCCAGGTTTGTTAGATTTTGTATTTAATCTTTTCTTACTGAAGCAAATGTGGAGCGCTACCTCCCACGGCAGATGGGTGCAGCTCTGGCCAGTGTCAAGGAGAAGTGCAGGGAGTGTAACTCCCCGCAGAACAAGCATTTAGGGACAAATGAATGCGGCAGGTGCTGGGACTTTCTGAAACAGGTAGTGTCGGGCAGCACAAAAGTAGTAGTAACTGCCTTGTCCAGGAGAAAAGGCAAAGTCTACTTTCTGTTTTCAGCAGGGCTGAAAGGGATATATAAATATTTTGCTTCTGTATGTGTGTGTAAGTATGGCCACCAGGCACTATGAAAACATGAGTCTAAATCAGAAGGAAACAAACATTTTCAGTTGACCTTTGAAAGTGAATTAACAGATAAAAATGACCCAATCTCTAAATTCTACTTTGCCATATTAAACAATTAGGGATTTTTTCTCCTTAACTCACTCTGAATACGAATATAGGCTACATAAAATATTCTTTGAATTATTATAAAAAGCCTGATTGAGGAATTATGGTGTGTTGTATCGTGGCTTAATCATGATTCATGTTATTGAAAAGAAAGCTGAAAATGATGAGAAATGACCTGTTCTTGTGTTTCCATTTGTAAGGTTATAAACATTGGTTCTAAATTTAGATCCTTTTTATCAAATATACACTATGAATACTAAAAAAAGGCAAGAATTAAGTATCTGTGTTAGCTCTGGTACTTCTAAGTCAATTGTGTCAACAGGTGTGTTACTGAAAACTGCTCTGCTACTGCCACCACTTACCATTCACACATGAAGTCTTTAATTATAAAAAAATTTTCTCAGTTTGAAAGTACTAATGCATTAAAAATAAATACTCCTCAAGACGTGTATCTTTTGGGGTTTTAACCGGTGTAGCCAACTTCTGGGAACAATGCTTCTAGTTGGAGGTGAGAGAAAGACCTTGCTCCCTAAGAGTTAAGGTGAACTCATGAAAGTTAAATTCACTCTTCTATTGTTCTTCAACTTTGCACCCTGATGACATCTGCTAGTTTCAAATCCTTTTCCTCCTCCTGTTTAGTGCATGCATTAATTCTCTCTCTTTGAATCACTTTATTACAGTTTGGGGCAGCAGTGGGGAGTTAGAAATCTTGTAGCAGGAACTCAAAATTTAGTGATGTAAGCAAGAAATAGAAATGCCATAGCCACTGAAGAGAAGACATGCGGCGTTGCTTACTTAAAGCCCCATCCTGTCCCCCCAAGGACAATAGCTGCTACCAGGATGGCACCAGCGATGGAGCCTATTATAAGATTGGTGGCACTAGGACCTGTGATAAAGGATTATGGTAAGACAGACATAAGAACCAACCACTTTATCCACATTAAGTGAAGCAATTGAAGGGTAGTCAAACAAATCAAGGAGTGCAGACAGCACACAAAGTGTTGTCTCCGGACAATGTCAGCAAGCCCAATGTACTTTTCTTTAACAGTAGGAATGAACAAAGCTGCTGGTCTCTGTATTGTGCTTATGCTGACTTCTATCATAGATAATAATCTAGTAGTACACAGTAAATTCCATTGTGATTTGCTACATTATCTAGTGAATGAACTATCAGCTGTGAATACTAAGATATCTGTGAATAACTCCTTAACTTAGAGGCAAAAGTATGAAAGCTGTATGCTTTATGACTATAGCAACTGGGGGTGGGGGGGGGAGGAAAAGCCTGGCTTTTTTCATGGAGGTTCTGAAACATGGTAATAATTTAATTTGAGCCGAGAGCATCTAGCACCGCTTGCTAACCAGAGTCCAGACTCCCTACAGTTACGTCAATGCTAAATTTATAAACAACTGTTTGACAAAAGCAAAGGACTACATAAGGAACGAAAGTTGAAATAAAAGCTGTAATTCCCATTAAGCTTTCCAAACATCAAAGCATCTCTTCTTCATTCTCAAGAAGCTACTTAACAACAAAGTGAGGAAGGGTGGAGCAGGAAAAAAGAGCAACAAAAAGAAGCAGCACAAAATATGTTTGTGCAATCTTCTGAAGAGGGCAAGGGAACATGTAAATAAGATATTCTTAATTGACCCATAAGTGCTCTATTTACACAGGGTGATGGAAAACTGACATTAGGCTTAAGTAACATTTAAATTGCTCTGTAAAAAAACTTCATATTGAGCAGTCTTTGATGTAAAGCTAATTGCATCTGAGCTCAAGGCAAAATGAAACCAACCCAACAGTTCTTTTGCAGCACATTGCACACTTTTTGTTTAAACATTTACATATTCAGGAATAGCCTTCAAAAACAGTTCTTACCTCCTATCCCAGTCTCCCCAAACCAACACTTCTACACAGCAACTGAAATTTTCCTGGTTTAAATGTTCTGAAACTGAGTTTGGAAAACTGTCAGACAGCTAACATAAGGAAAAGAAGGAGCAGCCAGAAATCAGCAAAGGCAAGAGCAAGGACAGCTGCCATAACTGAAAGTTTGAAGCTGTTAGGTCAGTATCATAAACCTTCTGCCCAGTCCCAGACACTACAAGAAGTATTTGCCCTAAGTTTTAAAAATTTACTGCAGTGACCTAACTTTGTAGCATCCATTACTTGTTTCCCAAATCAGTGCTTCTGCAGATCAGATTAGGTAAAAGAAAACGAGGTTTTAAAAATTGCTTCCTGCATTTCAGGAATATGAATAAAAAACTTAGACTGAAAAGAAGTATAGTGAGCTTTACAGATACCAGCAGTACACAAATTTGACAATACTAATTAAAAGGTATTTTTTTCACAATTTGGAAGAACATAACTTATTTGGACTTACCTTTAAAGTCACACCTAGCTCAAATCAACAAGAGTGAGCAGTGGAGGGTAAATGAATGCCATTCCAGAGGCATCATATTCCCAATTAAGGCTTGCTTTCAACAGCAGCCTAATGAGCTGTGGTATCTGATTCAGATCTGTGGCTTACTCTGGATTTTTTCATTTTATTAAATGACTGCACGCAGCAAAAGACAGCAAGTAATTTATCTGTATTAAATTTTAGAAGTCTTGAAAAATTCTAATGCTGATTTCTTTCTAGACATAGAATGTTGCCTTCACATGAAAGAGGTACAATGATTAACTGATCGTCTCTTGTCATCTTTAGGACCCTGACACAAATTGTACTTAAGCTGTTAAAACAGAACACACATGTAAGTTCAGTGGACTTCAGAATATTCCCTAACTTTTCATCATCAGCAGATAGATTCTACAAGAATTAATATACATCACTTTGAAACTCTGGTAGTTGTAGAAGAGGCAAGTTTACTGCAGACTGTCCTGCAGGTAACAACACACTGGGGGGGTTTGATGTTTTCTTTCCTTGCCTGTCACGTTTCCAGCCAAATCCTCTGGTTTAAGTTACCAAAGCTAAGTATCCACTTCAGGATGAAATCTGGAAAAAACCTGCTCTGCAATTTGTCCCCCATGATTTCTAAAATAAATTCATAAAGCAATAAGAAACTAAATTTATTTCAGCACTTTGAAGAAAAGCTTGCAATTTGCAAGTGAAGTGGCAAGGAAGGAGGAGAAAGGGACCTGGCATCAGATTGTAATGAACAGGCCTGGACCAAAACAGCCACCAGGGCCTGAAAGGCATTAGAAACAGAGAGGGTCTGTGTGTTTCCCATGGGCTTTCTTTAAACCAAGCAATAAAAAGTAGCCGTGGCTTGCCTTGAAGTGTGTCTGAAGGAACCAGAGGACAAGGAAAAGACTGATGGCATCCAGGAAAGAAGAATGGATAGAAACAGAAAGAAGAATGAGTGAGGTACTGAGCAATAAGACGAATAAAAGCTGGAATTAGAGCGGAAGGATACAGGAGCAAGAACAAACAGTCAGGGATAGCACTGAGAGGATTGAGACAACAGGCAAGGGAAAGTAAAACCAGAAGGGTACAAGGCAAGAATATAAGCAAAAGGCAAATGGTTCTCAACCTGTAGGTAAATTCATGGCTCCACAATCTGGGTCCCAAACCTCTAGAATCGTTACAGTCTTCAGGTTTTTGTACAGCTGTAAAAGCCACCAAAAGAACACTGACCTGATCTTTCTCAAGCAGATGATCTATTACCTTCCCCCTTCTATTTATTTTCCTATTAGTTGTCCTCTGCGAGTGCAAAGGTCTTTACTGAGTTTCATGTAACAGTCCAGTTCAGTAAAAGCCAAAAGGTTGTATCTCAGGCTGCAAATTCAGACACACCACCTACCAGAAGACTGCCTGTGCAGCCTGAGTTAGAACTGTACATTAATGTTTTCTCACCCAGCCTGATTAGAAACCACCAACGGTCTGGTTATCATACCATGTTCAGAGAGATGGCACTGTCACGTGACAGGTAATAGATAGTGTTAGAAACACAGTGTAGTTGGAAATCTGGGCTCAGAAGAGCAGAATAAGAGCAATTTATTCTGTAGTTTGCACAGTGGATGCAGAATGAAGAGAGTTCTTGCATGGGCATTTTTATGTGTGTATATATGCACACACACATCACATGTAAATCATAGCCTCTGTTAAAAAGGAGGTAGTGAGCTGACACGATTACAGTTTCCTAAAACTATGAAGAGACAATAAAAATTGCTCGTATTATTTACACATGAATTCCATACTTCAGCATTCTACTGCCTTGAGATAACAGAATCCTAGCAACGGAGCATTCAGAAGCTGTACTGTAAAACCAGCTGTCTGTACTATTATCATCAGCTTTCACCTTCCTAGCTAGACTGAAAGCCCCTTAGATTAAAACAAGCATTATGAAACAGCATACATTACTCAGTCTATTTTGCAAAATAATCATGAAGTTCTGTTTTTTCCCCATTATTTTAATAATTTGGTGTAATGGAAACATTTAGACATTTATTTTTACTGTGACAATGTAAAAATTCACAAACTTATTATTTTATGCCCCACATTATCCCAGACAGGAGAAGGTTCAACACTGCATGAGCAAACCACATGACACAGACACAGTCAAATCACATGACAAATACAGTCACCACATGACAAAGCTAACGGGGTAATACACAGAGGACTCGGGTGCATACGGTTACCTCACACACTAGGCACCAAACATAAAACTCAAGCTAAGAAAAATGCTTACTCTATTCCCCACCCTGTGCCTCCAAAAATCACCCCCAAGGCCAGAATGGTCCCTGCCACTGCACCTATCAGCCTGTTAGTGGCCATGCTCACTGTGTGGAGGGAAAAGGGAAGATTTTTTAAGGAAATGATCATACATATGTCTGAAATGAAAACATGAAATAATTCCTCAAAGGAATATTTTATAGTATAATTCATTGCTGGATAAACAATTCAAGCTCCTAACAAACATTTATAAAATACTGTAGCTTTACAAAATCTGAAATGAGCCATATTTGGTTTTCTTGGAATGCTTACAAATATTTCAATGAGAAGTTTTTCTGTAAACTCAAGATAATTACTTTTAGCTTGTGACTCTATTATTTACTTTAAAAGAGAACATCCTCACCCTACTACTTATTTAAAACGGCCAAAATAAATAAATCACCAGTAAGAAAACTTCCTTTTGATCACCAGAAACTTACTGTATCCATGCTATAACTAACCAAATGAAAACTGCTTGTTTGGAAACAGTTCCATTGCAGGGGAGGAAAAAAAAAAAAAAAAAAGACCTTTTTTTTAATTCATTCCTTTACTAATTAGTAGTACTTTACTTTGTTACTGCACTTATCACGGGGACTCTATCTATATGACCTAAAGACAGGTAACACCTTTCAACATGAAAAATGTGCCATAGAAATGTGTTTCATGTAACACCCTGGAAATTTCAATATGTTCAGATAGATTCTCTTAAGACACTGAGGTCTTGTTTTTCTTTTTTTTAAGGGAACATTTTTGAGAAAAATACTTCTATACATTTCCTGTGTTAAAGATTAAAAAAAGCTTGATAGATTCACTGAGTCATAACAGACCACAAATGAGCAGCTGAATTCCCTCAAGGGAACCTTTCCATGGGACAAAAACTTTATAGTCTTCTTGCTGAATAAAGTCTGTTTTGAAATGGCTTTGTAATTTTTCCTGTTTCCTAAATATACACAAACACACACACACACTTGAGACATAAGTTTTATATTAAAAAAAAAACAAACCCAAACACTATTGCACTAGTCAAAGGGCCTAATTCTGCAAATGAATTTGCAAATGAAGAATCTTGTGTGCATATGGAGTCCTACTGTTTTCAAAACTACTAGCCAACACTCCAAACTAAGTCAAAGTTTCTGAAAAAAACTAACAGCAAGAACTCTTTGTCTTCCCAAAGCTGCTACCAAGCTGTGTAGGTCCGCTAGTACAGGATACAGTAGGTTGCTGAGTTTATAATAGTTCAACACTCATGTATTGACACCAAGCTAATTAAGGACCACTAATTTTTTAATCCTGAAATACAGTATGGTGCCAAAAGCAATCCGGGGATGGTGGAAAGATCTGAAAACTGCATCAGGAATAGCACTAAATTATCAGTTATTGTAACAATAGATAAATAAATAGCAAAACTTCCTAGCTATATGTGCTCTAATTGTAATAAGAAAAATTCTTGGATTTATAGTGTAAAAAAATCTTTGTTAAGTGAATTTTCACATCATGAGTGTTATGTTTCTGAAATGTAACAAAAGTAAAATTTAAAGCTAAGGAAAAACATGTATTTTGTTTTTTGTTTCAAACTGGCATGTGACATGGGAAGTAGTAGTAAGGCGGTGAAAAAAAACTTAATGGAAACTACTTAAATTTGTTGGATCTTTGCAATACAGAAAATTACTTCTGTATTCTTCTGACATCACCTCACAAGGGGATTCTCTCTTAGCACACCAAGAGAGATTACAGTAGCTGTCAGTGTTCTGACTCCTAAATGCATTTCTAGGTGCTTCAGCATCAATAAATTACATAACAATGTAAGTAAAAATAATCCATCTTCTGAAACCAGTGAGCCACCTTATACAAAACGATATTCTGCCTTTTTGCAGAGTACTCCATTGAAAAATGCAGTCTAAACATTATGCCTGTACCTACTGGTAGAAATCCACGCAGATACTATTCATTTAAGACTTTTTCCCAGACTATTTCAGCATTGATGTACTAATTTTCATAAAGGTATTTCCATTCTGAATGTGATGAGTTTGAAAAATGAAACCAAGATAAGCATACTTTCTGTGTTGCCTTTCCTATGAACCTTGTTTTACAGCGGGAATTATTTCTTACCTACAGGATTTGGAAATAAGCAATATAAAATTTACGTACTCTCTGTCACAACTGTAAATACTGCTCTCCCCATGCACACATGAAGAGAAGTAACTATCTCTACAGTGCTGTTCTCCACTATTTTGTTAAAACTCTTTAAGCAGCATTCCAGAGTTCAGAAGGTTTTATGTGAAATGGAATGACAAGAAGCTTTGTAAGACAGGTAGAAACCAGGCAGCTCTACACTGAGCAGTGGTGGGACTAGGAGTCCAGGAAGCACCCGATTCCGTAATACAAATCTGGATTGTTCTAGAGAGCCTCCTTCACAGGTAACTTGTTTCAAGATAACCGCTTCAACAGGTCTTGGTAAAGGTCTACTGAAACCATTCTGCTAAGGGACAAAAGAATACGGTACACAAGACAGAAGTAGAGCCATTCTGGAGGGACATTCCAAATTCTGTACTCCCTTGAAACCCTGGATATTTTGAGAAAGCAATCAATTAGAGTCAGAGCTCTAAGGACTGCATTTTTAAACAACTCTATCTTCTTTCCATCAGCCTTGTACAAGGGGCAGAATAACCTGGAACTTGGACGTAGCAGAAAAAGCTGATGTTTGACAATGTCCTGATGACAGGAAAGACATAAAAAAATTGGACAGTACAATCCAAAGACATTATTTGGCAGAGAAGTCAGAGAGAATCTCAAGTACTTTTCTTCCTCTTTTTTGTCAATACGTCCTCTTTGTATGCAGTTGAAATACCTACTAAATACATAAGAGTAAGGAATAATAGTCATAAAAATAATGTAAGTCCGTAAAAAACTTATGTTTCCTCTTATTGAAATCTGAATTAAAAGAATCAAAGGTTTTTTCCAAAGGGACATTCCACTTTTCCCTTTTTAATGCCACAGCTCTGCAAATTAGCTGAGAACAACTAAGGAAACTGGAAAACTGAGGAAACTCTAGTAAAACATAAATACTCAATTATAATCTAAATAATAAGAGCTACACTTCAATCACTAAGAAAATTAGTGTAAAAAACAGAGAAGAAGGGATGAAGGAAAAAACAGAAAGCCTATACCATTACCTATTGAAACCTTAACCAAATTTAAGTAGCTTAGAAAAATAAAAGTTTCACCGATTTTCAAAGCAGAAAGACCCACTTCATCTACATGTAGCAGAATTTTACTGTCTGGGTCTAAGAACGACTGCACGTTATTGGTCTCTTTCTATATGCTAATTCTACTACCATGTATCAAAAGAAAAAAAAATCATAAATACTTGAAAGAACGTAAAAACTGAAATCACACAAACCCTTGGGTCCTTCATCCTTCTTGCTACCAGTATCCCTGATAGGATCATCAATACTGCAGTCTGTCCCAGCCCAGGAGAAATTACAAATGCAAGTGGCTTCATTACTACAAACCTGGAAAAGAAAATAAATTATAGTACCTGGTTTAAAACTACATTTTGTGAATTTTATTCAACATGTAATTAGGTATTTAATTCACGGTATAAAACATATCCACTTCTATATTGTAACAATAGCCCAGAGTGTTTAGAATAATACATCAATAACCTGCACATTTGCTTTAACCACCTAAATACACTCAGATGCTAGGAAAAGCAAAAGTGTTCCCAGAGGTTCAATCATCACTTGCACTACACATCTGCATAGGATGCAAAAAATAACAGAACCTCTCATCCAAAAAGAACCCTATCTAGACTAGTCAGATCTTCACTAACCAACTACTTAGACTTTAAGACTGCCCAGAAGGGGTACAAGCATTTGTATTTAACAGGTTCAAGACGTGGTTATGCTTTACAACCTCTCATTTACAGGTTGCACACATTAAAAAAAATAGTAAGATTTTAATTGGGTTTGTCTTTTTTTTTTTTTTTTTTCTACACAGCAGTATCTTCTAGAAAGAGAGGAAATAGTTCTTCCTCAGTCTACATTTAGTTGAATAA
This sequence comes from Actenoides lindsayi, assembly GCA_025331215.1. Taxonomy (NCBI): domain Eukaryota; kingdom Metazoa; phylum Chordata; class Aves; order Coraciiformes; family Alcedinidae; genus Actenoides; species Actenoides lindsayi. Next base: position 56,429 of record WTSP01010677.1, on the reverse strand, counting down.
CCTCTAGAAAAGGACTTGGGGCTTGCTAAAATTTGCAGTATATCTATCAGATACAGGAAAACCTATCCAACTGACAAAACCCAAAATATCAAATCAATAGTGAGAGTTAATAAACTTTCCATATGAAAAAGAATGGAACACATGGAATGTGTCGCTAGCAGAGGTTACTAAGGAAAAAGCATGACATGAGAAACAGACACAAAACAAAGAATGAAGTTTTGATTACAGCACTAGCAATAAAGTCAATCATTAGGCATCAGCTAATAATGTCTTTTGGACACTTAAGCATAATATCAAAAAACCCAGAAAATAACCTACACACTAATGATTACAAGTAAGTAGTACATGTAATTTATTTTTTTTTAAAAGTTAACTTTTATCCCTGCTTCTTAAAAGTATTCACTGAAGAATCTTATCCAGGAAGCTGAAGAGAAATATACCTTATGGCAGGTTTGATCAACTGAAGGTTTCTTTTAAAATTATGAATTGAAATCTTCCAAAGCAAAACAAAAATGGTGATGTAGTTCTCTCACCACTCATGCCACTCTCCAAAAAGTGCCAAGATGATTTCTAGATCTCCTAGATCCTTTACTTTCCAATTTTTTCTTCATGGTTTTGAACCTAATTCTCCTCTTTGAAGCATTTAAATTCATCTTCACTTACGCGTAACAAGAAGAAAAAAACCGAACTTCTTGTATAAAGCCTAGCCTCTTAGGCAAGTATCTGTCCACTGAATCCCACTGTGGAAAAGTTTGTCCATACTTTATCAGGATCAGCTAAGACAGGAAACAGTGACTCTGTTCAGCAAAACATACGTAATGTCTTAGACAAATGGACTTACAGGTCAAGTAACAGAATACAGTATTTCTGAATGTCATATGATACACTTTGCATCTGTTCAAGAAGAACATACCATTGACGTGTAGGTCCAAAGGTTCAGAAATTTAATTATTGAAGTCATGAGGTACAACTCCGTGAACACAGGACCAACTTTATAAAGGTGTTAGTATGCAAGAAAAAGTTTTAACTGAACACGGCAAGTAGCTTGAAATACGGGTAGTACATTACAGAAGCCTTTACAACAACTGATGTCAAAGCTCTTTCTTGCTAGTAATGAAAACAACACTTTGGATGTAATTGCAGAACTAATTTGACAAGTTTGCTTTCTAAAATTTTATCTATGCTTCACAGAATGTCAGTCTTCGCCTGGATCTAACATTTGTGTTTTCAGATCAACAGGTCTTAGGAACACTTTCAGGTAGAGAACTCCACAGGGTACATTAAGATCAGATAGAGCAGAGATAGCTGGAGAAGCTTAGCTACTAACTCCCAGTGCAGACTCACCCCGTGACCGGAACAGACTTTTCCATTAGAACCAATCGGACAGCTGCTTATGTTCAAGGATTGAATTGGCAGGCACTTTTTGTCCAGACACATCATGTGAGGTCCACATGGAGCTCCATCCTCCACATAACCTAAATCTGTATCATCATCTAAAAGGACATGAGCACCACTAGGAGAAATAAGTTTTAAGATACTATTAGTATTACTGCTGGAGTCTTTTGAAAATATTAATCATGTGAGTGTAGATACTAAAAGCCTCAAACCTCTCTCTCATTCAAGCACACAGACAGATTGAACAAAATTATCAAGTTTTTCTGTCTGTTCATAGCACTGACAAGGTACTCCAGGCGTCAGGCTAAAAAGAAGTCCCGATAATGTCTTAAATAATTGTTCACTCAGGACCTAACTATATAAGAGACTACTCTTAGCAAGACAGCAATGTTGCCAATGTCTTTAAAATACAAACCCAGTATTGTGCACAATATTCTAAAACACATTTACCTGCCCTTTAGCTGAACTGTACCTGAGTATCTTATCCTGCCACAACTCTTCTGTTTCCTCACTCTCAGCCTTCGCTTTCCTACAGCTATTTCTCTGAGGATATAATGCTCAAAAACATTATGTTTAATATAAGGGTCCTCATCACTTACAGACTGCCCCCCCTCCCTTGAAGAAATAATTAAAAGAAATACCGCTCAGAATAATGATTGTGCTGGAAGATATAAATTACCTAAAAATCTTCCAATTTTACATTTATGTTTATCTTCATTCTGTTAGGTTTGACAAACCAAAATCATGTTGGAATACTTCATTATCTTTTACCTGCAGTCCACTATTCGTCCTTGATGATAAAAAGAATTTGGGATAATTTCTCCTTGAACTTGACCAACTCGTGGAACTCTGGTAAGATTAGTACAGAGCAAAAATCCACAGAAAACATCACTGTAAAATGAAAACATAAATCAAAAATTTACTGGAATATTATGAAGTACACTTACAAAAAAGTAAACTTATATATGGAAATGATGCTGCTGGTCACATAAGTAATCTCTACCAAGATGAACTTACTGTTTGCTACACTGAATCCATCGGTCTCCATCCTTTCCACAGTTTCCTTTTTTTGTGCCTTCTGTATTAAGCTTTTCATAACAAAATTTGTCAGATCCTGAAGACTCTGTTGATGAAGAAAGGAAAAAGGAATGTAGATTCCACAGGCAACAAGAGAGCTTTGAAAACCTGCATAATTTCTTGCAGCAATTCTCTGTATTTTTTCAATACAAAACAGGAATCTAACCACACGTGTATGCACACAGATGGTATTTTCCAGTGGGAACCTGGCAGACTGAACTGCAATGCCTACACACGGCTTTTCTAGAATAATGAGTGATGTTCAAAATTCACTCTGAGCTTTTAAAAAAGAAATCTCCACAGTCTCTGTACTATCTTCTGCATTTGAATTTATCTGAATTTATCTAATTTTGTTCAGTTCGTAACAGTTGCACATAGCCTTAATCTAGTTGTTTACACTGCAATTATTTGTGATCTGTATTTCAGGAGACCAAAGATTTTATTATACATGGCATATACCATAATAATATCTTCTGACATCAATTCAATGTTTGGGGTTTTTTTCAGATTTCACAGAGAAAACAAGGTTCTCTGAACACAGTGTAATTTATACTCCTTTTTAAGAGTAGAAATCTGAAATAGGTTTAAACCTACAATTGCTTACTAACAAGCCCATTTTTTTCCCTAAAAATCAATTAAAAAGCCAGTACAATTATTATACAGAGGAAGATAAAATATTAAAGTAAATATGACCGAGTAGTTTCAGTAAAATCACTTTTACAGAAGACAAACCAAGTATTTTACAATGAGGGTGTGAAACACTGGAACAGGTTGCCCAGAGAAGTGGTAGATGGCCCATTGCTGGAAATATTCAATGTCAGGTTGGATGGGGCTGTGAGCAACCTGATCTAGTTGTAGATGTCTGTGCTCACTGCAGGAGGGTTGGACTAGATGACATTTAAAGGTCCCTTTCAACCCAAACCATTCTATGATTAATCTATGATTTTCAAAATACAAGTGTGTGAGATAAAAATAAATAGTTAACAAAAACATCTATTGTTTTTAATATTATCAATTAATATGAGGTGGCAACATAAAACTCAAAAAGGCATCAGAAGACAAAGAAAATGTCTCCATCTAATTTTACACTTATATGGCATATTTTGTATTGTATAAGACAAAACAATAAATGGTAAAACTATATCCCTCCCATCTTCCCTAGAATAGAATGATTCTTCTACCTCAGAAAGGCAGTGTCAGCAGTGGCAGTTACAATTAGACAAAATGCACAAGAAAACATTAAGTGCCAGAGTACAGGATATCCTGATAGTTTTGCACTGCTGAACTGTCTCAAAGTCATTATGCAGAGCATTTATCCCATATATCTCAGCTGCAAGCAAAATCCATTGCAACTGCAATTCTATTTTACTCAACACCGCTGGACTTAAATTCATACTACGTATATTTCAGTTCACACCAATGTACCAATTTTCCTGACTTGTAGGGTGGTATAGCAAAGAGAGGCAAGATGGAGCAGCTTTAGCATGAACCACTGCAGGGATAATGGAACTGATAAACGTCCTTCCAAAACCCAAAACCATCTGTTTCAAAATACACCCAAGTCCTTAAATCCTATTTTGTCCCCCGGTAACGGTAACTGAAACTTGCCAATATTTTGTGTGTTTTCACACATAATTCCACCAAAGTCCAGCATGCGCTGCCCTACCTACGTCTGTAACCACATCACATCAGAACTATCTCACTGTCATCACTTTCAAACTTGAAATTTCACTTGGCAATCAAGCCAGTTTCTCACTGCAATCTACTCTACTGAGCAGAAAACTTTAACTTACAGTGGCAAGAACAAAAAATAAAAATACAAAACAAAGGCAGGAATGATTAAAAAATAAAATACATTTAAGATAGTTAAAAGTCAACCTACTAGATCCCCAGATATATTTGCACTGATTATCTCTTGTCTTGCATTCACCATTATAGCAACGACCCTAGACAAAAGACAATATATTAGCAATGAGAACAAAACACTATTTTCATTTCCTTCCCCTCCCCTGACAAAAGTCTCATGTTGATTCTTCATGCTCATGCTGGGACGTGTAATAGTTTTTTGTGAGTTTGGGTAGACGGAGTACACATTTTGGCCCAGGTTCTCAAAGCCACGTTGTGCCAAATACACACTGACACTTCAGCAGCTGCTTTATACTTTTCATTTACGCAGTTGTAAATAACTTATTAACATGGAGCGTGTAAAATATCTACATGTAAAATCTATTCAGAGTGCATAAAGCACAAGCAACTTTGATATCCGTAAGACAAAATTTATGAAGAAATATGGAAGACAGGATTAAAATTAAAAGAAAACTCGTATTTGGTTGACTACTGAAGTGCAATCGTTTTAAAACATTGCATACCTGATTAGAATCACAGGCATACCCATCTTGTTTATGAAGATTTGGTGGACACTGAAAAAAAAGAATTTTTTTATCATGTGTACTGCAATAATACATTGAAGGATCACATAGGGAATTTTACCAGTTTTATAAGACAACTGCACAACAGATAAAGGGGGTAGAAAACATAATTAGTGCAGGAATCTTTATAGCTACAAATACAAAAGAAAAAAAGGAACACCTTGAGCCATCAAATACAGGGTCTGATTTTAACTTTCTGCATATTCCAAGTAGAAATTAAAGAGGTGAGGCAAAATGAAAAAGAAAACAAATGTGTTCAGTAACAGGGTACTTGGTAGCTAATACTAAGGCAGTGTATGTAACACTGCCACTGCATTCATTTCAGTTCCACTAAGAAAGTAATCAAGTACCCAGTTGGAGCCTACCAGTCTATTGCTTCTAAAGCTGTGTGATTTTTATGATGTTAATTGTCATGGAAACATTTTTGGTATGAACAAGTCATTAGGTCTAGAAGTTTCAGATTATTAATGCTAGGAGCAGACTATTCTCAAAGCTTTTCCTCATCATAAAAGGACCTGTGAAGATTTGGGAAGGGTATGCTGCTACAAGACCATACTCGCCAGTACTCCGAGGGCAGCCTTTCTAGCTTAAGGCGGCCCTTCTCCCTTCCATTAATGCTTCATTTACAGAAGAAAAGATTTACAATAAAATCTCAGCAATAGCTACATTTCTGTAACTGTGGACATCTCAGATAATAATATAAAAAGAGGTTACTATTAATTTATTGTCATCTATAATTACAGTCAATGCCCAGAGAAAAACATGTGATCTATCCTGAATCTTACTTCTTCAAAGCTAAGAACCTGATGAAGTATGAAGTTGTTATGTAACCTTGAAACTAAATACTCAGTGTGGAAAAGGAGCATATCACCTAAATCGCCAAAGTTGCAGTGAAAATGGAAGATGTACAGAATGTTGGTTATTTAAAAGAACTCAAGTTAAAACAACCTGTTGGTTACTGTTTATTCCTATAGTTTTTTATTAGCTAAATGCTTTCAAGACAAATATGTAAGATCCAGAACTTCTAAAATTATCATGCTTTTGCACACTCTTAAAAAACATAACACTTCATACAAGTCCTGTGAAGAGTGTGGAGGGAACTGTAGGAACTGCTGTTGTTTAGTCTGGAGAAAAGGCTCAGGGGACGACTTACTGCTTTCTACAACTACTTGAAAGGAGGATGTAGTGAGGTGGGGGTCAGTTTCTTCTCCCAAGTAACAAGTGATAGGACAAGAGGCCTCAAGTTGCATCAAAGGAGGTTTAAGTTGGGCATTAGGAAAAATTTCTTCACAGCAAGGGTTGTAAAGCAATGGAACAGGCTACCCATGGAAGTGATTGAGCCACCAGCCCTGGAGATATTTAAATGACGTGTAGATGTGGCACTTAGGGACATAGTTTAGTGATGGACTTGGTAATGTTAGGTTAATGGTTGGACTCCATGATCTCAAGGGCCTTTCCCACCTAAATGATTCAATGATTCTATACTCAAGTAGTTGTAATTTTCTACATTTATATTTTAAACAAGTTTATTTCACAAACTCTTGCTGTTACTACCTTTGAATCCATTTACATCTGCAGTATATCTTAGTACTTATGCTATAGACCAGGCAGAGAGTAGAGGAGGATGTCTGACATACTACGCAGTTATACAAAACCCCACAAAGTTTTAGAACCACCACCAAGTCATATTCTGAGTCTACTTAAATTAATTTTTTTTTCTGCTTTTATGACAGCTTATTCTTATGTTAAAAAATACTTTTAGGACTAAAAAATAACTTCCTGCAGTTATTCTGGGTATACAAGCGTGCAGTTTGTTAATGTGGATTTTCATCTTAATATAAAAATAAGTGCAAACAAACATCAATAGTACAAGGAGAGAAAGCTTCTGCATACATACCTGGCCAGAATCTCCAGTGCAGAACTCTGCAATATCACATTCATTCACTGCGTATCGACAGTCATAGCCTCGTGGGAAAAACTAGAAAATGAAGAACATAGTTCAGGACTAAGATTATGTCTACATCAGTTGTTCCTTTTCATTCTAAATAAAACACACTTGGAACTGTAAAAGGCTACACATGACTTCCATGGACAACTGAATAAACAATAGGTATATTGCAGCAACACTCACAAGACATGATGTATTACAGCAGGGTCCATCACTACAATGAGCTCCATTAGAAAGAGAGCACTTCTTACAACAGTCTGCGTAGCATTCCTGAAGAAAATATTAAGCAAAATTTTTAGTTTTCCATTTTAAATAAGCTTTTGCTTCGCAATCTTTACTACAAACTATTATGAGGCAGCAAACAAAAGATTTAGTTCAGGCACTGATGACTTGAAATTATCAGCTGGAAGTATCCTTTGCAATTCTCAGATACTAACATAAAGGGAAAACAGTGACATATATGCTATAGCAACAAGGGGATTCACACCTTCTGAAGCCTCTTCACAGGTGTGGAATAGCCTGTGCCAAATCCATGCTGCTTAGTTAAATTGCATTCAATGCAGACAAAAGATTAAGAGAACTAATTATGAGTGCAATTATATTTAAATACTACAACTAGGACTCAAATCCACAGGGCAGATTTTAAAAAAAATAAATTATTGGAATATTTCTACAGTAGAAAAGAGAACAGTTTACTTATTCTGTCTGAACACAGGCACCTACCTCCAAGGCATAATAAGGAGTCTAGCACTCCATGCACACTATCCAGGAAAGGTGAAGGGGTAAGAGCTTCTACAGTGCAATTCAAAAATTGCTGGAAAACATCTACATCTTGTCGTTAGTATAATAGGAACTGTTCTGAGGACACTCTGTGTTTGCACTCACTTTCACTTGAAAAAATATCTTAACACAGTTCTTTAATGAAGTTGTTCCCTAACAATGAGCAAAACAAACCCATTTCCATAAGCTTCCCCCCCCCTTACCAATCACATAATGTATATTAATATATTTTGTAAGAATGACTTGTGGAGTAACATAAAACTCTACTTGCCATTCGGAAACCACAATCACATTCCTCTCCTGCTTCTACATAGCCATTTCCACACTCGGTAGTTTCGAAGAGCTGAAAGCAAAAAAGCACACACACAGAACAAAGTAAGAATAAAACTAGTATCAAATTACTTTTTTGTTATACACAGCTCATTTCCACAACACTACAGGAATATGCTCCCAGAAAACAATACATGCAATGCTACTGTCATGGGGAAGGCAGCAAGTTTGAGTGTTGCTAGTCAGAATTATTTGGAAATGTAAGATGTATAACTAAATCACTTGAATGCTAGCCCTCTTTAGGGTACTGATCTCAGAAAATTATAGTAAACAAAGAGATAATAAAATAATACTCAAGGTGACACCATCTGAATTTCATTCTTATTCTATGGATTCCCATTTCTCTGACAATTCCTCCAAGAAACCAGGCAGTAACAGGATCTTTGGGGCCTACTCAGGTAATTAGCTGCTCATGCAATTAGCTGCTGTCTATTCCAGTGTAACATGTTTGTGCATGAAAATAATAAACATTAAGAAACACTGCCAAAATGAAGTTTTATGTGCCTTTTTAGTAAGTTAGAGTATCACAACCTCATATAGACAGTGCTAAACAGTCAGTTCTTGGACCAGATACATACAATACAGATAAATTCTACAGTTCAGGATGATATAGATTCTATACTGGTTTCACATATCATAATTTTGATTAAAGGTGATTTAAGATTTTTTTCCAGTCTTGTCACCGAAATAATTTTGCAAAAACCTTGTCTGTTTTCAGTATAATAATTTGGCTTTGCAATCCTGTAAGAATATCAGGAATCTCCAATTTAAGTCCAATATTAGCAGCAGAAACACATTCAACATGGTTGAAATGAGAAGTTTGAAGTTAAAAAGTTAAAATGAGAACAGACAAATCTACAGCTAAATAGAGGTGAAAAATACGAGTAAACGTGTTCTTTCTGTATAGGCTCAGTGGCAGTACAACTGCTGAGGAGCTTCAAGATATAAAGTGTAACACAGTGTAGTATGAATTATTTATAAACTTTGATGAAATTCTTCTTTGGTACTTGGTGAGGGGAGAATCATAATGCCTAATCAAAAAGAAAGAAAACATTTTACTTTTGTTGTATAAACCACATAGGTAATCAACAGCACCTACAATTGGCACCGCAAAAAGTGCAAGCAGCAAAACTGGACTGGAGCAACACCTATCTATGTACTCTTCTTCACTAGCAATGTCAACACAACTCAGAAAACTGAAATGTTTTTCTTTTCCTATATAAGCACCTGTTAACTACAATGCTTCAGTGGAAACAGCAAGATCTCTTATTCTGAATCTGAAATTCAGTTCATCAAACTGATCTGGCTACCTGACCTGTAGCCCATCAGAAAACAAATAGGGGTCAACTAGAGAAATGTAAGAACAACACAGAATACACACAAATTTCCTACGGCATTCGTCAGGAACCATCAAATGTTCACATACACATCAGAGCATAACTAAAAGGTTATCATTAAAAATGGCATCAAGGTGACGGCTTAACACAACTATGTTTTATTTATCTAAAGATGAAACGCCATTTTCTACTTTACCACCAATCTCCAAATAATAGGATTCAGAACATTGTGCGATTTCTTTTTTCCCCCCAAAGTACTTTAACTTCAAAGCTTTTCACAGAAGTAAACCACATTTTTATTCTGTATATAGTCAATTGGACAATTTGTTTTCATTATCTTGCTGGACAACCATAATTAAAAAATGAAGCTGGGTTTTTCTTTCTCCCTACTTACTCCTTTCTGTAAGAATTCTTACATTCTTATTCTATAAGCAAAGATTGTTATACTGGGAAAAGATTCAAAAAACACTCTAAAAAGAAAAAATGTTTTAGTAAATCGTGCAAAGTGGTGGGTGGTCTACCAAAGGATACAGGACAGTAAACAGAACAGCCTAATAGTCTCATGGACTCAATTCTACAAGGACAGCAAGCTTGACAACATGATTAAATAGAATATTAATACTTTGGATTAACCTTACTTTGGAAAAAGAGACACATGGAATATTTTTATACTACTCAGCTTTAGAAGGCTGTCATGCTAATATTGCCTTAGAAAAAAATATGACCTTGATAATTTTTTTAGGAAAAAAAGCAATGGATGGTACAAAGAAACAGTTATAAATTACAGAGTTTGCTAGATATGTATCCAAAATCAAATGAAATTAACTTTGAGAACAATCACAAGCTGCTACTGTCTATATCAAGTAAGCTATTGATGTCTAATTCCTAGTGTGGTAATTGGCATTCTTTCACCAGGCAAAAAGTCCAAGAATTGAGTGCATGTGGAGCATGTACTATTACCTCACTTCTGGATTTATTTGCAGTACTTTCAGCTTAATAAGTAGTGTATTTATACTGAACAGGGATGTATCTAGCTGTGAAAGATCAACTGCAGTATTTGTCAGTTGCATTCCTCTTAAGATTATTTTTAAATGTTACAGGAATGAACATTGCAAAAAAACCTCAAGAAAATACCCACAGAGATATCTGCATAAATTTAAGAACAGATGGGTGTTAGTGAAATTATTACATTTTCATTACAATGTTTAGAGGTGCTGACTTCCAACATATTTATTACCTTTGTTGGTCTGTTGAAAAGACAGGCACCTCCCCCTCGAAGTAAAAATTCTTTGTATTCTGCAATGCTGCATTTGGAGAATTTCCTGGAATGGTATACCCTACAATGGCAAAGAAGTAGCTGAGTAAATGCCTTGAAACACCAACAGTTACTTAAAGTGGGTGGAAGGGTCAAAACATTTTTTCAATATTCTAAATCCTGGTTTTTTACAACCACTGTGTTAAACAGTATGTCAAGCTCAGTCTTATTCTCAAACAATAAAATCAGACCTAAAGAGATAGTTTTTAAACATTCTGCATTTTTAGATTTCTATTAGATGGACCTACAGTATATGAAACTGTAGTCTTCTAATCTTCTTAATAAGGTGACACCACATTATCATAATGACTGATATGCACCTCTTGATTGCATACATAATCCAGTCTTCTCTTGGGTTTGTGTTGCCTGTAGTTTCAGTTTAAAAGATGAATTACATTCCAGATTCCTGATTTCATGCCAGGGTTTTAGAACTATTCAATTTATCTGATCCTGTTAATAAGGTTAATTTTTGAACTAAAATTAACTGTAGCTATAAAAACAACTGTACAGGGTCAGACTAAAAATTCACTTCATGCATACCCCATCTCTGAATTTGGCCCTAAGAATATGCCCAGGAAAGAGTAGAGAACAGACCACTGTACTACTACTTATAGACTATTTTTCCAGCTTCCAGATTCCATTTTCAACTCAAGGATAGTCTCAAGTCACACCAGGGGAAGTTTAGATTAGATATTGGGAAAAATTTCTTCACAAAAAGGGTTGTAAAGCACTGGGACAGGCTGCCCAGGGAGGGGGTGGAGTCATCATCCCTGGAGGTATTTAAAAGACCTGTAGATGTGGCACTGAGGGACATGGTTTAGTGGTAACCTGGCAGTGCTGGGTTAACGGTTGGACGCAATGGTCTTGAAGGTCTCTCCCAGTCAGAACGATTCTATGATTCTATGACTTTTTTAGGAAGCCTTATTTTGTCTTATGACAAGATTGTTATTTAATAACCCTCATTGTATTTTCTCCCATGAATTTGCACAAATCTTTTAGCATCTATAAGATGCTACAGCAAGAGGCTTCATAACTGAATTGCAAACTAATAAAAGAACAATTTCATCCTGTTTCTTCTCACACCTTATATGCTAGTCTCATTTCATGTCTCCCTAGTTCTTACAATGGAAGAAAGAGTAATCATTTGCTGTGTTTATGTTGCTGATCATGTTACAAACTTCTCTCATATTTCCTCATCTCCATCTTTTTCCCAGCCTGATGAAAGCATACTTTATTAGTTTTTTCTCACAAAGAAATGAGATGAGATGTGGGAATGAGAACTACTCACACTATTAAAGATGGGGGTAATCATGCTATAAGGAGGTTCTCCATTCCTGTCATAGCAGCTCACTCCTACTGAACTGACATTTCCCCACTGAATTATTCTGTATATTAAAAAATATCTGACACTGATGGGAGTTCAGTGAAAAGACTTTATGCTGCAGTTAATTACTCATTCTTTTCATTAGTTAGTCCTTTTTCAGCTTCTGGATGACTATCATTTGCCCCTGGCCAGGACCAATACTTTGATGAGTTCACCATAGGAAGGAAGCTAGCATATATTCTGATCAATGCCTGACTTCAGATTTCAGAAACAAACTTACTGAAGAATTTTCTGTTGCATTCACGTGGTGGCTGGCAATTACAAGTCTATAGGAAAGCCACCTAGTAATTCCAATAAAGAACTAATTTCCAAATACCATATAAAGAAAATAAGCTCCTTCTGTCTTATTTATAACTAGTTTCCTCCATGATTTTCCCACAAGCTCCCACAGTGAGCAAGAATTCTGAGAGAAGGATATTTATAATACTCAAAAAGCTATGTTTCAGAAGCTATCCTTTTTTAATCAATTGCTTACAATATAGAGAACAGAATCTTTGGAAGTGTGTGAGGGTAGAGAGCAACGAAACCTGGTTTCCTCTCATACAGATGTGCTTCCCCCTCAAGACTTCACTGACCATTTAGCTAAGGATTGAGAGCACTTGCTGAAAGCTTCAGGTTTCTACTTTTATTCAGTGAGAGAAGCAAAGAGATCTGTTCACTCAAAATTAGAAATCTGAGGGAACTGGGGGAAAAATAATTGAAGTTTAGGAGGAAAATAGAAGTATCACTTATCAAAACTGTATTACAGCACCTTTTCAGTTGCATGTAAAAATATAATATTTGGATAAAACACATTGGATTTATTTAATGAAAAATACACAGTCTTTACTTTTCAATCATTGTAAGTGTAGGAAAGCATTAGTGAACATACTGCAATTGCACTTCAAAATGTAAGATTTATTAATAACTTCTGAAAACATGAACAGTAAAGGGAATGAACTGCTGAGAATGAAATTATTGATCTGTATGTGTGGGTTATTCTAACTGCTTCTAGTTTTTTATTTATTAGTACTAAATTGTATATATAGACAAAATATAGACTAAATAGTACATATAGACAAAACTCAATACATGAGTATAACATAAAGTAAGCTATAAACTCATTTCAGAGCCCTCAATTACTGGATAGTTATGACATACCCTGTTTCCTCCATGATGCAACCACCCCAGGATTCAGTACAGTCACACTCTTCTCAGACGAGATCAAAATATAACAGAAAAGGAAAGCAGTTATAAATATGTTTACAATAAATATAAAATACTGACTACAAAAATGGATGCTGACTAATTATACAGAAGTTAGATGGTTGCTCAGCTGTACAGATTCTAGCCCTAAAAAGGAAACCAGCCCACCTGAAGAAACTAATATACTTAACATAAAGGTAGAACTTTCAAATTACCATATGTGCACATTCTTAAATTCAACACAAAGTTTTAGGCAGTATAGAAAGATAAAAAAAGCTGGCAACATTCCTCCCTATGTGCTCTCAAAAGAGGCAGCACAAAGGTATGTGCAGTATATGTGATACTAACTCTTAAAAATGTCCTTGTTTCCTCCTCCCTAAAATATGTACAGAACACCCTGAAGTAGAATTGTTACTGTACAGGCCACATTCTTTCCCTTTGGCATAGAATTATTAGTAGTATGTGAATCAGACAATCAAATGTTCATTAGAAAAAGTAGTTGAGTGTAAACGGATTTACATTTACTTATAGCTATAGCATGTAAGTCAACAGTTCAACAAAGAAGAACAAAATGTTAATACTTATGGTTGGCACAACAAAAGTTATAAACTATCCATAGAAGTTATCTACCAAAGAAGTAATTTCAAGAAGAAAGGTTCTGTCCCTTAGTTACTACTGCTAATCTGTACTGTTTCTCCACAGAAAATATTCATAGATTACTTATATGGTTATTTCTGCTTTATCCATGTCTTTCATTAACTCAAATAAGGAAACTAAGCTATAATTTAAAAAACTTCTATCTTACAGTTAAAAAAATACTCTGATTTCCAAATCATATTAACTGTTTTACCTGTAATCAAAACACAATGATACAGAAAATATTTTAGCAATTTGCAAGTTTACACAATTCAAAAGTGATGCTTTACAAAACAAAATTCCCTATGCTTTTCCATGTTGTTTCCTAATTCATGAATTTCTGAAGTGAATCCAAAATAAATTCAGTATTATCATTCACATTTTTAAAAAAGAAACAGAGAAAGGAGCCAAATTGCTTGTAAGATGTGAGTGGAAAAACCCAATCATTTTCTTTAGCCCCCAAAAGGGCTTTTGCAGCAGCTTTTGTACCTACACAACACATGTTAAGGCCAAGTCAGTCTAATCTTCTGGCTGTGAAGCAGCAAGGTAGCAAATTGAGCAAATGTCACCCTGGACTACATTACAGCTTCTTACTCTTTCTTCAATTACAAATCAGGCAATGTTGTATTTTAAGAAATCAATGATAATTCTATAGGAATTACAGATATCATTATGAGAGATAAGGAGTTGTCAGCTGAAGTAATGGTATTATTATACCTTTGAATGTTGGTTACGAATCTAACCTCCTGACACAGGTCATCATTGAGGTCATTGCAGAATGAGTGCTAAACAGGTGGCATATATTTTGGTTAAACTCAAATTTTGGTGCATATATTTCCAAAAGTAGCAATTCTTTTTCTACAGTTACAGTAAGTTTGATATTTGTTTCAAATATTACATAGGAAGTGTTTATATATTAGCTAAGGAGGACAAAAAGAAGACTGCATGTCCATGTACATACTCGGTTTTCTGGCAGCTGGTTCCCACTGTATTCCAAGGTTCTGAGCAAGACTCTGTGCTAGTTCCTGTGCCATGGCCAAAGGGAGGCCATACTGCATTTCAAGATGAGTGCAATGAAAAAACAACAACAAAGAAGAAAAGGTAAGTTACTGTAATGAACACTACACTGGCTCATTCTGGCTTACCACATACCTACTACTTCAGGAATTCTGTACAACCAATCACAATTCTGTGTTCATATAAGTAAAATAAACCCAATGAAGTAAGTAACGGAAAAAATCTCCCATGAGGGAATCCCTGTCTGCTGGTTAACCTAAAGAAAGGAGTCTGATCTATATGTAATATAGTTTTGTGTAATATGATTAACCCACATAAAAAGAGGAAATTTTCATTATCAATTTAACACTGCACTGAAGAAAAAAATAATAATTGTAATAAAAAAATTAAATACAGAGACCTAATTTTTCTAGTTTTAACATTATAAAAAAACAGTAAGAATTACATGTCATCAGCACCTCAGATCAAACATCTAATACTGAGAGGATCCAAAAGTGCTGTATTTCAAATACTCCTACCTGAGGTTTTTGAGTCTAAATTTTTGTCAATTATACTAAAAGCCAATTTTAGATCTTATTAAGAGAATAACGCAGACAGGAGAAATACTTTTTAAAAAGAAAAACACAGTAAGAAGTAGTTTAATGGTGATACAAGAAGTTTTCCTGTGAGAATCATAGCTTTTTAATATGCAAATTATTGCTAAAGCCTTAAATACTGAAACATATAAACTCTGAGGTTATAATGTACAGTTTCTATTTCATTCCACGTTAGTCATGAAAAAAAATTACCTCATTCACTCCTACTCCTCTGGTCACAGAGCAAACCCCTCCAAAGTAACTTAAGCTGCTCCTTTTGTAATGAAACGTTACATTCCTTATAAACAAATACAGAAAATAGAACACATTGACATTGAGCACCAAGAACTTATTGTATGTGTGAAAGTGTGATCTTTCAATGATACACTGCATGCACGTTAATCCTCACCTAGCAAGATAAGCAACTACAAGTTTACAAACAGAACACTGACACTGAAGAGTCCATTAGCTACAAACTTTGACAAAAATACTTTTTTTTTTACCTTTTAGAGACAGATTCAGTCCCAACCCAGAAAAAAGCAAGCAGAAAAAAGCTAGAGTAACAGATTCCTAAGAAAATACAACAATAACACTTTCTTTAAAAAGATTACTATATATTCCAATTTATAATCTGTCAGAAAGGAATTCTGTACTGAAATGTCTCAGTGTTGAGAATTTTTTTAATTATGCTCTTATTCCGAACTAATTCAAGTTCTTGTTTAAACGCCAAATGAAAAGACTGAGAAGTATACCTAAATGTAATTTAATACTGATCTTTAACCCTGCTTCCTTTAATTTACTGTTAATAAGCCTTAAATATTTTAGTTAATATAATCTGGAAGATATAAAATATTCTATAAGGTGTCTATAAATGATTATGAATTATACCTATTTTAACTTTATAAGCATAATAATAAATCTACACAGCCTTTGGCATGCATAGCAAATGACCCTAACCCTTTGAAAATGAAATAATTTTACACTATCACAATCAATGTCCTTTTTGTTTTTTTAAATGATAGGATACTGCAGACAGAATACCATTTTTTCAGAACATTCTGACAGCCATCAGAACTTTCAAACTGCAGCTAAACTATACTAAATACTTAAATCTAGATGTTTTGCAGCATCTAGAATCACAGTTAAGAGCTTTACAGAACCATAGTAAGGTTGGCAGGCACTTCTGAAATGGTGTAGTTCAACCCTCTTGCTCCACGGAGGCTCAGCTGGAGAAGGCAGCTCAGGGCTTCTGAGTATCTCCAAGCATGGACACCCCACAGCCTCTCTGGGCTACCTGTTCCAGCATCTGACCACCTTCACAGTGAAAGAGTTCCCCCAGCCCCCATGTTTAAATGGAATTTAAATTTGGCACCTTTCACTGTGCACCCCTGAGAAGAGCCTGTTTGTGCGCTGGCAAGTGCTTTAGCAAGTGACACAATGCACACATAAAAGTAGTTAAGAAGGCACATCATCAGCATCTTGCATATGTTATGAAAAATGCAATTAGCATTGCATTGTAATGCCTGTATTAAGACAGCAGAGCTATGACAGAGGCTGGAGGAAATTCTTCACCCCCTATTTTTATCTTCTGCAGAAGATGAGTAATAGGAGAATCCCCTGGAAGACATCTGTCACTCCATCCTTGTAGTATGTCATGCTGCTGGGAGAAGGCTTAAGATCTTTATGTTGTACACATTCCTCCTCCTCTTTGCTTGGAATGTCATGAAGTAGAAAAATACTGTTGCTGAAGGTTGATGTTGTGCGTAATGATGCAAGGGGAATTTCCCCTCAAAATGTGTATCAGAAAATATTAATTAGAGCTCTAAAGGAAGAGACCTTCTACTAACAAATCATCAGGGCAGCTACATGTGTGAATTAATACAGTAACTGGAATGCTCTTGTGGCAACACATAATGCTGTCAACTCTGCCCTCTCCAGCTCTTTACTGGAAGAGCAGTAGATCACATACCTGATTAGAAAAACTAGGTGACTCATCAAAGACACTTCAAATATGTGACACTGTCTCCAGGTTGCAAAGATATTAGAATTTCATTATAGATATATAACAACACAACCATTTAAAAACAGACTAACATGTTAAAAAATAGATTAAGCCTCCTAAGGAAGGCAGATGTTGAGTGATGTACTGACTACCGAGCAAAAAAGAAAGCAAGAATAGACAGGTAGACAAAAGCAGTAGACAAAAAAAGAATCTAAAACTGTAACAGTCCAAATCATTTCACAATTGTACATACGAGAGCAGGTGCACAGCATCAGCATGCTGTTTGATGTAGTGCTGTCGGTATTTGGAGAAATCATGAAGCATCTGCAGAGGGTCAGGGTGAATATTGATACGATCTCTGTCTGTCCAAGTTTCCACAGCAACAAGAACCACCCTGGTGTTCAGCTGTTCTTTGTATATCTGAAGGCAGAGACAGGACAGGCACAGGAGTAGAACACTGGGTCAAACATGCACTGTTAGCCAGTAAGAGTAAAGTGGAAGGACAAGAGGGATAAAGCAGGAGGGAAACATGGGGAAATAGTTAGCTGGTAATGCCTTGAAAGTTAATATTCTGATCGACATAAATGTTATGTTTTAGAAGACAGAAAAAACATTGTTGCTCTTTTTTTAAGCTACTCCCTTTTGTTTAAAATTCTCATGTCAAATAATTACACCACTGAGTTTTGTGAAAAATCTGTACAAAAATCAGCAAAGAATAAATGTAAAGGTACACTGGGTGATCTCAAAGAAAAAGAAGAGAAAGATCTCAAAGACAAAGAATAGCCAAAACCAATTCTTAAGTCAAGATTAAATAATTTCTCAGTTCTCCAGTATATCCAAAATTTAATTCACATAATGCTTGATTTTAATTTATAGTATGATCACTTAATGTAACTCAAGTAATGTGAGAATTAAGTAAGAATATTAATTTTTCTATTAATGTCACTATAGCAATAGACAAGGAAGGGACAATCAGGCCCTAGTAATTACAAAACAACTTTAAAATATCCATATTAACTTTGCACATGATAATTGATTCTGAAATAAAACTGCTGCTCTCTTTAGGTTCAGGTCATAAAATGCAGGGTTTTATGGTTATTCAGAACTTGCACAGCTACAAAAATTTCATTTCTTATCCACAACAGATAGTCTACTTGTCAAAATAACCCATTTATAATGCCCTATAATGGGATTTTGTTTGATTTTAAGCTATAAATACAAGATTTATAAAGGAGAATTTCTATTCACACTCTCTTTTTCTCATAATAGATCTGTGTATCCTTCGCGAACTGCACTTGCAGCTTCAACCACTTGTGGTTGGATCTGTTTTAGAAATCCAAACGTGATTAAATCTCATTCTTAAGCAGAGACAGATACTACAGGCTCGTCAAGTTTGAAATTCTCCCCTGCCAAGGGCAAACTCTGGGAGTTGCAAGCTTTGAGAATAATGCTAAGGGTAATTTGGTGGTTTCTTACACGCTCATCTCAGGCTATTGCTCTGTAGCAGAGCTGCAAATGAGTTCTAAAATGTAACTTTTACAGCTGCTTATTTTTTTTATTCTGGTATATGCTTATGTTAACTTTTTTAATACAGTGCTAAGCTCATGAAGTCAATGATACAGTTTTCAGAAAAAAAGCATTTGATACTTACAGCATCTACAAGGTTTACCACAGACTTTGCAAAATTGTTTGTGTAT
This sequence comes from Actenoides lindsayi, assembly GCA_025331215.1. Taxonomy (NCBI): domain Eukaryota; kingdom Metazoa; phylum Chordata; class Aves; order Coraciiformes; family Alcedinidae; genus Actenoides; species Actenoides lindsayi. Next base: position 37,322 of record WTSP01010677.1, on the reverse strand, counting down.
GCATTTGAAGAACGGTGCTTTTTGAACTAAAAGGAGAAGAAGAAAAGGTAGAACACAGTGAGAACTTAAATATTTATTATAAATCCTTTATTTCTACAGCAAGAAAGAAAAACTTATATTTTAAGAAAGAGTAAGGGAAAAACTCAAAAAACTTTCCAGATCACAACTTATATCTCATATTTGAGAATCCCTGGAAGATAAAGGAAAGCATGTGTGCTAGCCAGCCTTTCACATTTATAGGAAAGGAGTGTTTAGGCACAAGAAATATCCTGCTTCAAATCGGAGTTCAAACGTTTGAGACAAAATTACAGTTAAACATAAACATGACCTCAAAATTGAGAGGATGCTGTACCCATCAAAAATGTGCTCAACCTGATGAGCTGAATATCAGATTGTACTAGCACATTAAATGACTATAACTGTAAGACATGTAGATGAAGCATTTACCATTTGTCCTGTGTACAGCTCTTTGCAAAGGCATCCTTTGCAAAGACTTACACAACACTTATGACAAGTAGCATTATTTATAGAAAAAAAGGCAAAAAGAAGAGGGAATACATGGTAAAAGTATGTGTTTGAATGTGGAAAGAGTTAAGCTGAGTATCTTAAGTTTTAATTGCAATTTTTTCTCCATTTCTACAGACTCAGATGAGCTGTATTCCAAGTTCTGATTCCTAATTTCTGTGTATGTCATTACAATTGTTTCATGTCTTTCACCATCCTGCCCCACAAGTCCCCTCAGTTCCAAGTAAATTTTTCCAAAGATGCTGCTATTGTATCTGAACATGAATCCATGACTTTCAAAAAACTGTAAAACTACAAATAAAAACAGTATTACACAACACGTTTTGCAGGCAGGAAAAAGAAATCTTCAAATTTCACAGAAGATTGCATAGAACAAAAAGAGGGTAAAAAACTCTTACTAATTTCAGCTACTGGTTAAAAGCAACAAATCTTATTACCTCATGAGTAAACATCATCAAGTTCCATGAAAGTGTCACCTGTTCCCACTCTCAGACCCTTCTTGAAACAAGAGGGTCTGACTCTTCTCTGAGGAACTGAGTAGCTACTCTCATCAAGTAAATTAGATTATTAACTAACTTCCCAAATTAGAATTACAAAACAGACAAATTCCCTGTTTCCTAGGATTATGCTTGGTGCACAGGTGAAAGTAAAACTGGAAGACATATATGCTTTTAAAATTAAATAATCTATTTCTCAAATTGAAAGTCAGAAGAGTGACACAGTGTATTATTAAGTAACAAATTTTCCTTCCCTTTAAATTCCAGTCATTTTTGCACAAGCAATCTAGTTTTATATGGAAGAAATGCAACAGAGATATCAAAAAGCAGATCAAACTTAATGATGACACTCATTCATTTGACTGCAAGACGATCAATTTTTCACATATTCAATTATGCACTGTTAAGTCCTACAGTGCTTCAGCACATCCACAGGAGGTTTTAATACCCAAAGATCTCACACAACATAGGTTTGCAGAGACCCCTCCCCCTATAGATATTCTCAAAACAAAGCACTTTCAGCTACAGTGCTAGTAGGTGCTTAGGATGTACACTGAGAGGAGTGTCCATGTCACAGGACTCTGCTTCCTACGGAACCAAGATACTAGAACAAGATAACGGGGAAATGTGGCTTTGTTTTTTTTCTGTTTTGAGCCAATCCCAAACTTTCCTGGAAGTGGAAAGATAAAATAACACGCTTTGCAAAATGTTCTTGGTTTCCATTTAAATGCCAAAATCAATTTTGTGAAAATACATAGCATTAACCACTTAATAACACAATGAACAATGGGGTTTAAGGTACTTCTCCCAACTCAGAACCTTGCTGCAGGAGAAATCTGCCCTCTACTGGTAAGCAGAAAACCTTAAAAACACATTTAGTGAGCTCCTGAATTGGCAGGCTTTAACTTGTAATTGTGAACACTTCCTTAAGTATATCCATTTTATTCCTTGAAAAGAATTATTATGGGCTTCTGCGTCATTGACAACTCTGAAGTAAAAAATCTTGAATGCTTGTGGTCTAAAGTTCTAAAGTTCTAACAAATACAGGAGACAACAGTTAGAGTCTGTAACAAAGGTAGTGAACAGGATGGTTGTCCTTTAAGCATATCTGTAATAGGAGAGGCCAGAGGAAACAGACAAATAAAGAAATATCAGCTCTTCATAAGTAACACCAACAACTGACCTCAAACAAAACAATAAAATGTCCATAACTTCAGTTACTGCGCCCTACCAGATAACAACTAACACATCAGCACTCTTAGAATACTTTCCTGCCAGGTGGCTTTACAAGTGAAAATATTTAAAGAAATTTCTGTCCTACTCTTTCCCCCCACATTGCTGAGTTGATACAGATTAAATACAGGTTATTTTTGCCCAGACTATTCCTATGATTTATTAAACAGATGAGGAAAAGTTGTATTATCTGTCTACTCAGCACTGGAACAAGTACAAAATACTGCATCCTGTTCTGATATCTGCTATTTTTGGTGCTTTTAAAACTCATCCTTCAGTGTTGACAAAAGAGCCCACAACAATATGCAGCGGAGTGAGAGATGCAAGGAGCTCCTACAGAAGCTTAAAAGTTTCTTTTACTCGCTCATAATAAAACAGTTTCTGATTATTTTAAGAGAATCTGATTTTTAAAAAAGGTCCTGCTCACACAGAAACAGTCATACTACAAGTTGATGGATGATTTGCCTCTTGGTCAGTGAACAGCTAAGAAAGCTGAGACAAGGGCTCAGAACAAGGCACAAATAAGTTGGTTTTAGAGTAACTCACTGTCAGTTGCAGTATATTCTTTGTTACTAGAAAACTTTTGAACCTGTACTGAGTAATCTTCTGTAACAGATATGATCTAGGTAAAACATAGCTATTGGACTGAAATTTGTGATGCTTTTCAAAAAGGGTCTATAAAGCAGTTGTTTATTTTTGCAAGACTTACTATTCCCCAGGCCCCTCTCTCCTGATTTTTTTATAAGGGTAACACACAGACACTTTGATAGCCTTAGTTGGCTAAATTAGTGAAAGCAGTAACATTTAAATAACAAATGCCACTTGGCCTGATTTTTTCCAGTCATCCCTTAAGACAAAAAGGAAAAAGAGTTAGCTTCCCTTCTCCCCTTCCCCCATTTTTTTTCAATTTTATATCACATGACAAACACTTTCTGAATCCAGCCAACAACTTATCTTGCACTCCATTATGAACCCTGTTTACAAACCTGGAATGGTCAGGAAGAACAATCAGATAGTTTTGACTAATATGCTTTGCCACATTAAAATTTAAGTTAGCAAAACTTGAACTCCAAGTAACTAGCTTTGACTTATTTCTTTATTACTTTAAGGATAGGATGTAATTTTAGAATATTTAGTGTGTTATGGTCATAAATGTTTCATTGCTTTACTTTGCCGGTTATGGGTGTATTAAATTACCCATATGATACTAAAGTATATATTCAAGATAGGTCTGAAATAAGTGCTGTAGAAAATCTTAGGTATTATTAGGTGTTATGGCTTATACTGTGTCTTACAGTACAAATGTTAACGATTGCTGATAAAGAAAATACTTGACCCAAAAGTAGCTGAGGCAGCATAGTGCTGTACATCAACCTACAACTATAATCGAAGGGAAGGTTAACACTGAATTGATATACTTACCATTTTATGGTCATTGACTATCATGAGCTCCAGATATTTCATTTCTTCAAAGATACCACGAGATACCTGGTGGATTAAAGAAATTCTTTGAGAAATCATGAAGAGGTCATGATTTTAAAAAATAATTGCAGCTGATTTAATAGGATTACCCATAAATATTATGTAGAGCATGTAAACCTCTAAAAACCAGGTCAGACGTTCAACTAAGGTAAATACTCCTAGCTCCAGTAACTTATTAAGTTATGACAGACACTAGCTGAGAATCTGAGTCACATCATGAAGAAGACTTACAGTCCATTTTTTTTACTTCAGCACAGAAGCTACCACTGCTTCCCTTTCTTTATTTTCACAAAGGAGAAAAATCTCAAACACTAAAAACTCTTAGTCTACTGTACTATTCATCACAGACTTAATGAGGAGGAAGTTACTAAAAAGAGATGCACCCTCAAAAAATATGCTGTTGATTGTGCAACTCGGTGAAGAAATACAGATTAATCTTCTTTAGCTCAATTATTCCTATAACTGACATATATGCACATGCAGACCATGAGGAGTGTCCACTTCTGTTGTCTCTATAACCCAGTTCTAGGTGTTCTCATTTGGATTTTTAATTTATCCATGCTATTTAACAAGCCAAGTGAAAAAGTCAGGTATCTCCAAAGTAGCAAGACTTCATTCAAAATTATTATTTATCCTCAAGCAGATTCAAAACTTCTAAATTCATTTTCCACTACTAAGCTTATATTTAATTGATATATAATATTGCTGTCACTTTAGAAAGTTTATCCACTTTTCTCTAAATATTCTATTTTTAAAGAATAATCCTGTTTTATCATTTCATGATTGTATTATGTGACAATATTAAGCTACCAAAAATACTTGTTTCCTAAAGCCCATGTTCTCTCAACGTTAAAAAAAATGGGAAGCTAAGTGGTTTTGAGTTTGTTTTTATAAATGGTCTTAACTCAGAGTCACCCTTCTACTCACTGCTCTCTTTCTTCTCCTTCTTCTCAGCCACTGTAGTTCAGACAGAAAGGGCCATTCAGAATTAGATTCAGTCTCTGTACAAATTACAATTTAAGAATTTTCATGACATATTTTAAACTACTTATGTACACTGTCCAAAACAAAAGTAGATTAAGATCACCAAATTAGAAGAACCTTTGCTATTTAAAAGTTTCATTTCTTAAAACACACAAATAAGTCATATCAAAACTCAAGACATTTAGAAATCTAAAGTTAGAAATAAAGCATGCAAGGGCAGGTATAAAAGATCGTAACCTGGGCACAGAATATAAATTTTCTTCCATCTCATGCCCTCAATAACGTTAATATGACTGATTAAATTAAATGATTTGCAGCAGAAAGCTAAATACAAGTCTTCATGGGTAGAAATCTTTCAGCTGCTTCTTGACAGCTCTAAATTCCATTACAATATTCATGAAACAAGTCCTTTTTTTCCAAAATCAGCAATTTTATATAGCCTGTTAGCCTAATATGACAATTTTTCAAGTTGCATATACTGTTATTTCCAATACTGAAAATCTTGTAACATAAGCAAAAACATACCAAGGTCCTGAAGCTGCTTGGAGGCTTGTGTTCCATAAGTTCTTTGAATGATATGTGGCCTACTTTTACTTTCCTGATAAAAAAAATAGGTGACAATTTCTTGTAATTAATAGTGTCATGTGAAAAGTAAGGCACTTCTTTCAGTATTTATAATTTTTATTATTTTCCCATAAAATGAAAGAAACCATAGTACCAATTTGGCATAGCATTTATTTAAAGCAATCTATTTGCAATCCTAAGCAAATCATGGACCCTCTCTGCTTTAGCACATTTACTGGCCTACAAAAATGAAGTATCACAGATGTCTTTGAGATTATTTGAAAAGAAGTCCTGTAAAAGCCTTCAAGAGCACAGCCTGTTTGTTCCAATAAATCAAATTAGAGAGCATATATCTAGTAGAAATCTTCCTTCCACCAATATTACTATATATGATAAAAATACATCTTTCCAATTGCAGCAAATGGCAAGAAGCTGATCAATACACTATCTTTCGGAGGATTATTTCACCCTGTTTTATTGGTGTACACAACACTTAAAAAGGAGAAGACTTTTAATACATGTTTTCTTTAGAAGTCTGACATGCCCCAAATTGTCACATTTTGGTATCTGCTCTAGAAAACAACTTTTATTCTGTAACACATCCTCTGCAGAGCCTGACAAAACAAGGAATTCTTTTCAAAGGATAGGATGCTACTGTTCTGTAACTTCAATAAGTAATATGTAACACATAGTGCGGGGGGGGAGAGAGGGATGGGGTGAAGAACTAAATTTTATATAGTATCTACTAGAGTTAAGATTAATCAAGCTGAATAAAGTACATGGTGAAGGCTGTATCTAAGAGATTTATCTCACGTAGTACAATTAAAAATTGAGCCTCTGAAAGCTCTCTGTAGCTGTATTATTTTGATCTTCAGCAGTTTTGAGAAACATATTCATCTCATCTGTCTTCTTATCATTTAGAATTCCACTTGAGTCCTCAAGAGTTGGTAGGTAGCATCTGCATCTCACTTTTATAACTTTAACCTTTGCTCTACTTCCAACTTTTACTGAAATATCACACCGAGAGAGTGATCCCAGTGTCCTTTGTTCACCCAAGCAAGTAAACAGTTCAGTCAAATTCTCCTTGCCTCCTGTATGGATACCATTGTATAATTCCATGAATTTAGTGTATCTGTGCTGTCAGCTTTCAGCCTTACAACCTTTATGAACCTGTGCTACATCAAAATGCATTACATAGCTTAACACGTGGCATGTAAAGCTATTGTTCCTTAGGAGACTGAAAAATCTTGTTGGATTTAGTATTTTCCCTTATCTCGATAGTTTCATTTACAGCCCAATAATTCATCATCCAAGTAATACTAATTGCTCTGAATATTGATTTAATTTCTTCAGAAGTGTCAAGAGTCAAAGATTCTGCAGATCTTTCTTTGGACTGTAAGTTCAGCTTTGCAGTTACTAAAACCTATCAATTCTGCAGCATTACATTGTTTGTCGTATACTGGTTAGTACTAGAGCAAGACAATCATGAGAGCTGTGATACAGCATCTGGAATATATCCTACAGATACACAAGCGCAATACAAACCTTCAGAATTCTCTCTCTCAATGTTGCAGAACCAATTCACCAAAAACCACTCAAATATTTGAAACACACAAGACGTACAGATCTACTTGGTTTTACTACTGATTATGAAACTGAGTCAGTTCTATTACCAGCGAAATTTCAGGAACAGCTGTATTATAATACCTAACATGAAGTACAAAATAATAATTAGCAAGGTGTTTGCATAAATGCAGTCCCACATGCTGATCCAGGATGCTGGATCAGAATCACCTAAGCTATGCAGTGATCACTGACTTAACACATAGAAAATTTAAGATACCCAGATAGAATTATATACTTCATTAAGCTCTTTGTGGAAACACGGTAGGTCAAAAGCAACCTGATGCAACTATTTAGAGAGGGATGAATAAATGACTTCCAGAGATCACTTCTATGAATTTATAAATCCTTTAGTTCAAGTACTAGAGCAAATTGATAAACCCTTTTTGACAGTGCATAACCATTTGCTATGGAAATAGTCTTATCAGTCTACTCCCAACATCTAAATGATCAACAGTAACTAAGAAAAAAAAAAAGATTAAAGAAAAGCAGAGAAAAATCTCAGGCAATTCACTTTTAAACATTTCTTGCATTACATAAATTCCAATCAAGTGTTTTAAAATAGTTTTCATATGAATGCATGATAGAGATCACTCCTTTATTGATTTATTCTAATACTTGTACATGCTATTCCTTGAGCACTCTCTTTCCCAAACCGAATAAATTAGATAAAAACAAACTTACTGCACTATGGGTCAGATCCATCGGTTCTATCAAATACAAGTAAGTGCTGTCTTCAAACATGCCACTAGAACATGGAGAAAAAGAAGTGATATTTAGGATTACACGACAAGTAATCTGACTCTAGGATATGATTTTTTCACTAGACAAAATGAAACTTAGGGCTGAAATACTAATCAATATAACAATAAATTTCATATGTGTTCATTACTACCGCATGTGATTAAAGCTAAGAATTTTAAGAGATTGGGGACATTTTAATGAACTAACATCGAATGTAATGGCAGTGTAATGTTAAAGCACCAAAAAAACCTAAAGATTTAATCTTGGAAAGAGAAAGGCCTAAGAGACACATTATTAGCATGCAGAATATAATCAACAGCTGGGCTGCACTTAACAGTAACTAATCCTAGTAAGAACTGATTTCTTACATTTTTTCCTTTTACAATCTAGTAAAAAGATCTATTTTTTCTATTGGTTGACAGAATCATAGATGGATACTGAGCATGCAAAGTGCTAAAGTACATTTCTTCTTTATTCTTTACCAGTCATCTGGTGAAATATTTATTTGCACTTACCATATTTAAAGGTTTCATGAGACGGCATCAAAAGACTTTAATCCAAATGATGCTAAACACAATTGCTAGCAGTTTGGCATAGCTAGTACTGGCATTTCAAAACATCAAAATTTTGGGGCCCTATAGAGTTTCAGTCCCTCACAGATTAAAAGATAATATTCAAGAGTAACACTTAGTCAATAGCCTTGGTTGAAAAATGAGAAGGTGGTGCACTTACTGAAGTCCATTACAAGTTGAAAGGGCAACTCTGGAATCCTTGATACCTCTGATATTTCCATGGTAGTAACAATGCTCTCCACCCTAATAATGTTTAAAAACAAACACACACATGCAAAATTGCCTTAATGTCTGTTGCTTAAAATCATGGCAAAAAGATCTAACACCTTGCATTAGATAAAATTTCAGAGAAAGCAGTGATTGCTTAAGTAAATACAAATTACTAGCCTTAATTGCTTAAAAGAAAAAATTGTGCCCAGTAACAACCAATTTATGTTAAGTCTTCAAACCATAACATTGGTTATTCTTGTGTTGAAGACACAGCATTCTTATCTTCTAAGTGTATTTCTTTGCTCTAAATTGATTCTGTAAAAATGTTATGTAATATGCAGGTTCCATGAGCATTGAATTGTTTCTTGATGCCTTACAGGTCTGTTAAAATCACAAGAGATACCTCATTAATCAATCACCTGGCATGTACTTGGCTGAGATCTGGATTCTAGCAATTTTGTCTCACTAAAAATGTATCAGTTCAAAAGTTACATTATTAGACTGTAGGTGAAAAATCACTAATAATGAATGAGTCAGAAAGTGAATCCAGCTTAGAAACACTAAACTGTACAGTTGCATTTTTACTGTACAAAGGGGTACTAAAAGTCAACTCTTGAATTAAATTGCATAAAATTTGAAATAGATGAGATAGATGCATAAAATTTGAAATAGATGAAATAGGAAGTCAGCAATCATGTTTTAGACAAGGTCTTCTCTTTTATTTTAAAAATAACATTTAAATTACCTACAAGTATGTATAAATGTTAGAGACTTAAAAAAATTAGGCAAACTACATCCAAAACTGCGATCTAAAACCTCAGTTCTCAAAGGCCCTAATGTTATGAAGTAAGGGAGGCTCTGCTGAATGCTGCAGTGCAAGATTTGAACGGTCAACTGACGCAAGGATTAGGCTGAATAGAATTAGTGCAAAATGTGTTACTAAATGAGCTGCAGTGAAGGTCCATGTTTAGTCTTCCACTTCTGGATGGGAATGTAAGGGAAATTGCAACATGTGTATATATGGAGAGGACAGATCAAAGCAGGAGACCAAAATATCTCAAAGAATTGATACATTCTTAAAATCTTACAAGTTGTGATCCAGAAAAGCCTTGCTGAGATGCCAGCTAAAGTCTCGTGAATGCTACATGCTTCCCTCTGAATTAGAAGAGGACATTCCCTGGACCTGCCTGGTTTACATCATAGAATGAGATGAACTCTCCTCCCTGAATTAGCTAGCTCCTGTTCAAGCTTCCCTTAACGTGGGCAGAGAACTTCAAGCATGCTCAGAACACACATAAGACAGAGCGACAGCACCGATCCTCACAAAGAAGAGTTGCAGTGGTTTGCTTTTCAAAATATTGACCATCACACGCCAATGACCCTCTCTGCCTAATAACTACAGCACTCATCCAAGGTTTCCCAACTGCTGAACAATTTCGCAGGTCACCTTGAAAAGGGTCAACGTTCATCTCTCCCACTTTCTAAAAGTGTGCTCTATCTCCAAAGCTACTGGTAACTTTGTATCAGAGCACCCTACCTGAACAGAGCTAAAGCAGTCACATTTTGTAGAAAACACAAAGATTTATGAAGTCAGAAAGAGTAAGCATGTTTCTGTACCCCAGAGGCTAGGAAGCTTCTAGGAGGGCTTAACAGCAGGCTACAATAAACAAAGATGAGAAATTCAGAATTGTTTTGTCAAAGCAACATCTACTCATATACAATAATTACTAGTGCTAAAATATTATTTATTTTTTTTTTACTTTCTGTAGTTTCACAATTTGTCTTTTTTCTATGTTCTAGTTTTCTTCCATATAATGGAAGTAGATTCCTACTATACTATCAAGAGTTTTCTATTATTTGATTGTAAACAGGTAAATAAAAAAAATACTTATTGCGACTACAGGTAAAATAAAGTGACTTCATAGAAATGTTTCAACTGAGTAAACAAGAAGAGTGTATTTATTTTTTATCAACAGAAACAAAGTATCAAGAGCAACATTAGCACATTGTTCTAGCTATCAATGTTGAGAAACCAAGAAATATTCCTCTGACTTCCTAAAGCATTACTTTTGACTTTTCTAAAGAAAAAGAACTAGTCAATTCAGAAGTTATTAAATACCAGAAATTCTGCTGCTGTATGTCAGTGAAGCTAAAATGAGGAAAACTGAATGATACTAATTTACTTTATTTAAGTAGTTGCACTTTACTGTCTATCAGCAATAACCCCAACTAAACTAAAGATAAGAAGCATTCTCAAAAACTTTTATTAAAAAGCCTTAAGCATGGTTGTCTCTCTCACACAGTGTTTGAAAAACATATCATTCAGCATCAAAATATGCTTAATTCTGGTGTCATATGTCATCTGAATTCCAACAAGCACATTGGACCCATTTCTTCTGCAATTACTCAAGGAAGTAACAAAAATATAAATGCTTTTTTTTTTTTAAGTATGCACAATATTATTTCAGTTTTGCATCTTATTTGAGTTATTCAGATTATGAATGAAATTCCACACAGACTATTGTGCTTAATTAAATCAAAGTACTACACAGAAAGTTATCAATACAGTTACCTTTCCATCAGTGAGACAGCATAAGCCATGCTTTTTAACAGCTAAATCGTGATTATCTTTCTCACACAAGTAGCTCATCAAGAATTTTTTCTTAAGAGTCACACAGGTAAAGAAGTTGCTGTTTGTTCTTCAGTGTTTTCACTCTTGTAATAAACTGCCCCTTTTAGAAAATGCAATATCTTCCATCAAGATCTCTCTTCTTTACATCCATATCAGGAAACAGAACAATCTTTTACTTACTCAGGTCTAAAAAGGATTATAAGATACTGCAAAAGACCAGGATACAGTCCTTATTTCATCTGCACAAATTGTGTGTATATCTTCTGAACTTACAATGAAGCCTTTTACAGATTAATGTGACCACAGGACTCTATTATTGTTTCTAATTAAGTCAATTCAGAAAACATTCCCTAGGAAGCTTCGATCAAATAACTGCAGCATGCAAAGGTAGTCAATCCATTTGCTGAGTCTGAAGTTCTAATATAATTTTCCAGTCAGGCTCATGATTCAGCAACCGCAGTGCTCAATGCTGGTGATGCAGATGACAATTGCATGAGCTTGTCTAAATGCCAGAGGGAATTGTTTTCTTGCACCATTTAGCATTTTTGCCTATTCTGCAGAGTACTGAGTTTTTTAAGGAAAAACCTTCCTTGGTACGTTACATGAAACTATTTTTCTTCTTCAGTGGAAAAAAAGAGAACAGTATATTGCAGTAATTATATTGCAATGTAATTGTTTAACTTTACCCTAATCTGAGATATATTGTTTTCTGTGAGATTCTCTGTAACAAGGGCAAAATAATGAACTAGACTTCTAATACTTGGACAAACAACAATTCCAACTTGCTGAAGCCATAAATGCAACTCAAATGCTTGCTTTCCTCCTCTCCAAATATATATATACATTTTACATGTAATAAGCTCACAACAAAGATTCCAAGCATTCATCCAAATATGAAAAAATTCCCTGAAAACTTATATTATAAACTTCCTAGGAACCTACCAGTTCTTATTTTGTTACGAGAACAAACAAAAAGACTGATCTGGTTCCCTTAGTCAGGGCTGAACTACCTTACGTAACTTTAACCTTTGCCATTGGATCAGTAGCCTATGGCACTGAATTTGATTTGGGAGGCAGTTTGACAAATAATTAATTGGATGTCAAGCAAAATGCTGGTTTTGTAATAACTGAAACCTTAACCTCTGGAGTTAAGTCTTTAATTTTCTGTTTCACAACTGTATAATTCTTGCAAAGAAAAGTCAGTGTAAGGTTTTTTATGTTTGTTTAAATGTCTTACATTACCATTATCCCTTCCCCTTGAACTCTGGGCTAAGGACATCTAAATAATAAATGAAGACTGTACTGATAACTTCAACCCCTCCACTCCCTACATTGTATGAGATGTAATTGTTCTGGCAGTATCTGCATCATCTTCACTACTACCACCTACCACTGCCTACCCCTCACCCCCAACACACAGTTTTCATTTTCTGTACAATTCTTCCGTTAACTGAGGTATCCTTAACAAGATGAGATCATAGTTGCCTTGTATGTGTGGAAGAAGACTTCTGGTGTTTTTAAGTCTTGCATTTTTTTTTTTTTTTTTAGTATCTTATTGGCACTGTTCCTTCAGAAAGACACATTTTAAAAGCACAATACCTTAGAAAACTTCGGTTTTCCATCTTCATAATGAATCTCCACATAATTAGAAGATAATAAGTCACTGTCAAAGAAAGGGAAAAACCAAGATGAGAAAAATTTGAATATTCTTTCTACTTCTATGAGTGGGTTTGGGTCTTTTACGTTAGAATTTTCAAACCATTTTTTTCTTTCCTTGTAAATTAATTTTAAAAAGTCAAGCAGCCTGTGTCCAGTAAATGGTTTGCTGGTGCACTGGAAGTCACAGTGTGTTACTGAAGAAGGAATTTCATTTTGCAATCTAATCCACTGTCTTTTAGCTTTGCAATTAGATTATCAGCCTTTTAAATATTAAAAAAATGTATCCCGTGGCTTTAGAACTTTGTTTGCTGCCAGTAACTGGCACTGAAAAAAATGTATGTTTAGTTCCTTATTGTTTTCATCTAAATTTTATAGTTTATCTAAAAGTCAAACAGAGCATATGTAAGGCTGAACAAATACATACTTGACTGTTCTCGAGACAAGAGTGTGTACTTCACCTGTACTTCACTTTCACAACTGCAAATACTCAAATTTTTCAAAACCAGTAATGTTCTTAAAAAAAACCTGAACACAAAACACATACAAAAAAACCAATCATACTACCCCTTTTCTTCCTTTCACTTTTTCTTCTCAGATTCTTTTCTCATTCTGATTTTTTTCCTAACTCTGGCAAGACAAATTCCTGAAATATAAAAATTTCCCATACTGTATAATTTATGTTTCAAAATTCTTTTTTATTTCTTTTAAATAAGATTAGCTAGCCTGTATATATCCTGGGTTAACCTCAATGCCCCATTCACCTCTAACCACGTTATAGTCAGGGTTACAGCATAGCAGCCCAAGGAAAGCAAAGCAGTTAAACGTTAAGCGGTCCCATCATATATGCAAGCTAAGCATTTCACTTAATGTGATCCAGAATTCTCAGCATCTTTCAAGCTTCTAAGAGCCTGTACCCTTCCAAATACATTAAAAAAAAAAAAAAATCGTTAAGGGGTCTGACAGTGGCATGTATATCAAACCAAAAATTTTCTTGTTATGAATAAAACACATCGTATCATTATGGAAGCCTGGTCTGACAAAATAGCTCTGATGGGAATTCATGACTAAAAACAACTTATGATAATGGGTATCTCAGACTCAGATTAGGCTATTACCGATCCTGGTAACACTTTAACTCTGGGACTGCTGGTTCAAAATCAATTCTTCATGCTGCATTTATCAGGCACCGCACTTATCAGAGAAGATCTTGAAGAAGTCAGTTACCAGTGGTTCTCTTAAAAGTTCATTTTTGTGGAATTGAGAGACCACATAACAGGCATTCTGGGCCTGCAAAACCAATGCTAATAGTCATGAATAATTATTGAAGTCTTACCATTTGTCTTAACCTTCATTTTGAGAGTAATATTTAATGGATATATTTTTTAAGTGCAGATTTAAAAATAAATTCAGTTGCATAAAAACATTTTAACTTTCTCTATTTGGATCATAGTAAGCTATAAATTTTCTCCACAAGAATACAAATGCTTTATAAATTGTGCAGTGCTTGATTATAATGTAAATCTTAACTTCTTTCATGTGGCAAGATTTGAAGCTTCTAAAGAGGATTACCTATAGAAAGGAATTAAACTTTAAGAGTGTTGGCAATGTCCTTTTCTTCTTTGCATTTTTCACACTTGTTACAAAGCATGAGGACTGCTGTCCTCAGTACTTAACGGGATGGTGCAGACAAGGTGAGAGGTAACTGACACAAACAGGAAAATGGAAAAATTTGATTAGATATTAAAAAATTAAATAAATCACTGAGGATGGTTAAATATTTGAACTATGCTCAACTTGAAAGGGCCTTGACCAGATTCAGATTCTTAGATATTTTTGCTTAAATTCATGGAGACCATTTGGTTTCCTCAAACATATTCCAAGATCAGCATTTATCTACCCATTTTCAAATCAAGCTCATGCCCTTCTTTGCTCTCTTCTAGTAACCTTACATGACTGATCTCAGAACTGCTTTCAGTGTTATCTTGTGATTTTGGCATCTTGTAAGACTTACAGTAGGTCATTTCCCACTGTGTCTACTGACTTACAACTAACTGTAATTTAATTACAGCATTTGTCTCTCAGATTTAGCCCTTTTAATGAGCTGCTCAAAATTTCTTTAATATACCCTTGGCAGAATCTTTCCAGAGTTCAGTGATCTCTTTTGGATTTTGGTTGCTCTTCAGTTGTAACCCAGTTGCTTCCTTCATCTGCCAACGTTTTCCATTCTTTAGCTTCTCATTACTTCCAATTGCAAAGGCATTCCCAATTCAGGTAGTACATACAGTGTATTTACAGTAGTAAATACATGATAGGCTATCTAACATGACATGCTCATGATGAAATACTCCCTATATATATGTTACAGAATACAGCAAGACAGCGGCTTTTGCAGTAGACTCTTTTCTTATTGCTGACTTCCCAACACCGTTGTCCTGTGGGACCTGCTGGTTACAATTCTCCACATCGAACAAATTCCCTCAAAAGAAACTTGAGGTCTGCTACTCATGATAAACTTCCCATATGCCATGCTCTAAACAAAATACACCTTTAATTTCTGAACCACTCTTTTGCCAAACCAGCACCGTATCTACCACCTAGAGGCTGAAGTAGAAAATCTATTATAAGGCTACTCTGTTTCAGCAAGAATTTTGAACTTTTTGAAAAAAAACAAACAAAACCAAAACCAGTCAGCTTCTTCTTAAATTATATGCCTCTACATTGGTAGGTACCTGATTTTTGCCAGGTACCTTGTATCACTTATTCTTATTTCAAGTATGTGTCCACACTAGTGAACAACCGAAAGGAAACCTTACTTCCTATCATCCAGAAATCCCTCAATGTATACTGATAATCTGAGACGATCATGATCTTATTCAGGGAAAGAGGGGGGACAAGGATGGAGACTGTATATTTGCAAGCATTTTCCAACAGGATCTGCTAGTACACACCATCAGTTGCTTCTGTAATAAAGCTAATCTCTGTCCTTTCCTCTATATTCATAGAAAAATCAGTACAAACACACCCATAACTGCTTATAAATGGTCAGTGTTGGAATGTGATATTGCAGAGCATAGTCTGGGACTGAAAATTCAGCAAAAATGTTCCACTACTGTTGCAAAGAAAAACCATTTGGGTAAAGGAGTTTATTCTATAATTTTCTACAGCTCCAGGAGTAACAACAGCTGTAAAATCCGTGTAAAACTGCTACTGCTACTTTTCCCTACAAAACTTTTCCCTGTTACTAATGCTGATGAATCTGACAACAGACTGCAGAAAATATTTGGGGGGGGTGTGTGTGTGTGTGTGGTGTGGTGGGAACAACACCTAATCAAAATAACTTTCAAACAATTTTTCCAACATGAAAAAACAATACACATAAGAGCACTGTAATTTCACCAGTGGCATCAAAAAGAAAGGCATGGAATACACTGATTAAGAGTTCATGTAGAAGTACAAATGCCTGAGGGATGAGACAGAACTATGCTAAAGTAGGGAGTCTCCACATCACAAAATAACTCTTCTTCCTTCATTATCATTTACAAAATGCCTAAATTTACCTCTGACAAGCAGCCATGAATTCTAGAAAATACATCTGTGTTTCATTTACACTGGACTGTGTTTTGTTACTTTACAGTTGATCCATTTATATTTTGATTCAGTAGAAATGCACCCAGTACAGCAAATTAATTTTTCAATATTACAAGCACCAGAAACAGTGCAAGCTTTAACTGAAACAATTGCATAAGTCATGATCACATGAAACCAAAGCATATGTAGGATAGCAACACATTAATACAATGCCTTACAACGAACACATCAAATTACAACATACTGAATGAACTCGAATTCTTTGCCTGCTGTGTTCTTTTCTATAGTTCCTCCCATCCTGCCTTGTTTGTATAAGGTAATTGTTTTTATTCAGCTGTCCTGCATCAACAGCTCTTCTGAGTTACAATGAGAGATGCAAAATAAGCAGCAAAAGGATATGTAATTCCCAGTAGTTGCTGCCTTTAAAGACACAGGCCAGCTGTTAAAGAAAGCAGATGCTTTCTGAAGAACTCACATCCACTTCTCAAGCATATATTTATTTCACCACTGCTGTTTTCATCAGCAGGAGAGCTGCAGTTTGAAAAGTGGCCCAACTCAGCAGGCATCTAACTAGCCCAATGAAAAGAATTGATTTGGGAAGGTGAAGGCTATGAAATGACAAAGATCTCATACACAAGTAACCCAAGCTAGATTCCAAGAACCTAGTATGCAGCTCGCAGAAAAATGACTACAGTTGAATTATCTTTCTTGCATACTACTGAAATTATTTTTATACTAACCTACTATCAAGCAATAATATATTATTTTAAGTATTCTGAAATGATTCAAGCTCAGTACCAGTGTCTGAGCAACCTAGTTTTGCTGAATTACTTAAGAGAATACCCATGTGGTGGTTTTGTCCATTTGACAGATATAGTTTAGTAGCACATAAAGATGTGAGAAACAAATTGAGACTTTGCTATGGTATTTTGTTAGATCATGAAAATGCTGTCATCTAATGAAACAGCCTCTACAGCCTTGTTTCTACTACCAGTTTCAATTATATCCACAAGCTTTGTTGAATCGACTGTTCTTATGGGAATTTATTACGTTTCTAGCATGTATTTACAGCAGTCTTTACTTATCTATTGTCTTTGAAGCTGTTCTGACAAAAGGGTCTCCAAGGAATAAATAAAGTGCAAATATTCCTTCTTGTTTTTTGAAGCACAAGGTCTTGCTACTTTTTCTTATATTATCTTGAAGGAGCTTAAAAATCAAGATGTGATACTGTGGATCAAGCATCTGCGTTTACAAGCAATTAAAAGAAACAACTGATGATGCAGATATATAGATTAACTTTTCCATACCATGGAATCAAAGGAAGTCTCCACTTCTGCCATTAATACCATATGCTTCTGTAACAGTAAACAGTACGCATTTAAAAATCACTTCTTGCACAGTCTTGCTCTTGTTGTTTGGTTTTGTTTGGCTTGTCTTTCAGGTAGAGAAAAGAATGACCTGGCAAATTCATTAAACTGAAATTACCTAGGGGATATTTTAGTTTTGTTTGTTTGTTTTTTAAGAGGTCCTCAAATCGGGGAAAGATCTCAGAAAAAGACTGACAGGAAGGTATGTTCTGAAGATGCACAAAATGCTCCAGATTAATTTCTAGATCAGTCTGCAGTCAGCAGTGCAAAAAGCCCTGAGTCAGTTCTAGGGAGTTCAGACAAATTCTTCATGGTCCTTTCTCTAGTTATGTCCTGAAGCCCACCATCTAAGAACGGAGCATGCTGTAGTTTAATGGCTACTTCAGCAAACATTTTGAAAGTAAGAGCTTGAAGAGTTCTCCAGGGTATTAAGAATATGTTCATCAGTTTCTGCAATATTTTTCTCTACCATAGCACTGAAGATAGTACTACTTTAAAAGGTGCTATGTAAAGTAATGATGGACAGCTCAACAATATTACAAAAGATATGAGTACCAGGTCATGGAAAATACCTCAGTGTAATTTGCTATGATAGAACATTCCTAGAAGAGCAATTGACAAAATAAATATTTTGTTTAAACAGCTGCTCAAATTCATTCAATATTGCATTCTAATTGATCCTTTTCTTCCATCACCAGCTTGGAAAACAGGTAGCTTTGAATTCTCAATAAGAATTTTATTAATCTGTAATGTAATGTTGAAGGCTGTCATCTGTCTTTGCGAGAATGCTCTCATTCACCTGTAACCATATTTGCCAAAAATTTCTTTGTTTAAGGCAAGTTCTTTTATATACAAAAGAAACTTGAGTTTCTTCTCTTGAAGAATTCAATGAATGCTCCACATGTTATGATACTTTGCAGCTAGTGATTGCAGTCCAATGTAAACCAACTCTTACCACAAAGGAAAAATCCAAGGAGATGAGGGTGTGGGGTTTTTTTATTATTTTATTCTATTTTAACTTTAATACTAAAAATAGTATAAATAAACCTATTTCACTTAAGAGAGCTGACTTGACCACCTTCAGACTAGATTAACAACTACAGCAGAATCAGAAATATATTTGGGCACTCAGCTAACTAAAAGTATATTTTGGTTCCCTTAATCCATGCTCCCATGTTGAACTACATTGCACAACTTTAACTTGATTCAATAGCAGAACTGATCTCAGGGATATAGGTTCTTAGGAGTTAGTTTGACAAAATTAATTACTTGTGTTGAGAATACACAGGCTTTGTACTAGCCCCAAATGTAAAGATTACAGCCTGACTATAACAGAATCTGAGATCCCAATATTTCACTTCAGCATAAAGATCTCACTATTGACAAGACTGGACCATTTCAAAAACAAACTGAAAAAATCTACTAGATTAGATAACAATTCTTCATCACTCCCATGTTACAGTGGTTACATGTGAGCAAGGAGTAAGAACAATCCAAGAAAGGATGCATCAAGTCAGACAACTGCTTAGTACATTGTTTGACAGCAAATAAACAGACATAGCTATTTTTCAGGGAGTCTTCTCAGCATCCAGTGATCTGTGACACAAGGATTTCATAAACTAGAGTTAATATAGTTGTTTCTGATGGATCTCAGTAGATTTCTTCTCTGTAAGTTCTTCCAATCTTTTACACCTGGAAGTAGTTTAATATGCACAAGATCCTATCACAAGACAATTTGTACTTCAATTTTTAGATTTTTTTTTTGTGAGAAGCATCTCCTTTCATGCCTCCTCCTGTATTTGATGCCCACAGTTGTTCCACAGCAGGGGGTAAACATTCTCATCCCGCCGCACAGAATTTTTAGAGCATTTTTTATATCATTGTCATATTGTTCCAGATGTGTATGTGTATTTTTCTTGTCCTGAGCTTGTTGACCCTAACAATGCACCAAACCAATGGCTGTGATCGTATCTCAGTTGACAGGAATCAAAACCGTAATGAAATCCAGGACCAGTAGCACACAGAATAAGTCTTTTCACTTCACAAGCAAGCGGTCTGACAAGAGGGCTAACGTCCACAATATCAGCATCTGAATTTTAAAAGACAAACAGCATGTCCTCTCAGGTTTTGGGGTGTGGGTGTTTGTTTGGAAGGGATTGTTTGGTGGTGATGGGTTTGTTTTTCTGGGATCTCAGATTCTGTTCTAGTCAGGCTGAAATCTTTACACTTGGAGCTATACATATGAGCTGCCTCCGCATGCTGGATTCAAGAGGTTTGATGGGCTTATATTTCCTTCAAGCTGCTTGTGCTGTCACACTACAGTAAGATATAAAACATGAAGCAAAAATTTATATTAACATGCTCCAGAAAATTTTAGATTGCCACCTGCTCTTCTTACAAAAATCTTGACAGTTATTAATGCAAATGAATATCCAATTTTCTTCATCTCCTGCTTATAATACACATTGTGAAAAAAAAGAGCAGCTGGAGGCGGCAACCACACCGAATCCAACAAAGGTAAAGAAAAGTTAAAACTAGAACCTATCCATAGGCAACAACCATTCTTTTGATTTTAGCTTTAGATACTTGAAGAACTTTCCTAAAAAAATGCAGGGACAATACTAGGATACACAAAATACACAGAATAGGTGACATTAACTCAGAGTAACTAATAAAAATATATTTTCAACGTATTCAGGGGTACTCCAGATTTTGAATATGCATCCTATACGTGATTGGATTCTTTTGGCCAATAGCACATAACAGCTCAAGTCTGTGGCCCTGTTGTTCTTCTGCCTACACATTAGTCATACCAGTATGTCAACTAAAATTCACTGTAATCCAACATAGTAGCAAAAGGCAGCATTTTGCTGAACACATAAATGTAACCGAGATAGAAAAACTGGTCTTTTTCAAATAATTTTCTATGGTTATTTACAATTTATGATGTTAAAAGTTTCATGATTTACAGGTTGAGTCTTATGTCAAAAAGTAGGACAGGTTTTTGAAGTCATTTTCTGAAGCATAACCAGATAGTCAAATGTTTGGGCCAAAAAAACACTTAGGAAGCAGTTAAGAAGATCTACTATATAAAGAGGCATAGGAATACCAGTAAGGCACCTGAACTCTCTGCACCTTACATATAGCCAGCAACAAAATTCTTTATAACCCAAGAACAGAACTTCTTTGTATAAGGTACACAGCAAGTGACTTCTCACTCTCTTTTTGAGGTGAAAGACACTGCATTTCTTGATTGATGTAAAGGAACCACAGTTTGAAATAAAAACCATAATTTCCTTTCTTTATGGATCATCTGTTGTTATAAACAAGCAAGGACAAACAGCAGAGCTGGACAATAGGTAAGACTGCAAGGATATGTGGAATGTAAGGCTATTGGGTTTGTGCTAGTATTTGGTTAACAGCCATTCAGCATAAGAGACTAGTACAGGAAAAGCAACCAACACCCAGGCACATAAATCCTAATTAACAGGAGGTAAGAGTTCTGGTCTTTGTTATTTTCTCTGTTAGGTCACTAATTGATGGGCCATGGAAGAAGCCACTCAGGCATGGCCTTGAAGAGGTTCAACCACAACTTTAGAACAGATAAGGAATGGCAAACAGTGTCATCACGGGTGTCCTGGGGAAGAATAAATGTATTACAGGATGTCTCCAGGGGCTTGTAGAAACATGCAAACATTTTTATGGGATGTTCAGGGGAAGTGCCAAAGGTGGGGAAGGTGAAGGAGGTTGGAACAAGTGTGGAAAAACAGAGATAAAGTGGCATGAAAAGGAGGTATTAGTGCAAGCTGCAAGTCAGTAGGTTTGTTTGGCCCAGGCCTGCACCTGATCACTGCAGTCTGTCCTATGTTTTTATTGAGTCCTACTTGCAATATTTTCTATGTGACTGTCCTCTGCTCTCTATTCTGCATAGATGTGATGTACAACCAAACTTCAGAGTCAGTCAGCAACCATGAGGAGACGTGTATCTGGAAAGACCTATGGTCTAAGCCCATGACCAAGTAAGGGACCTCAGGGCTAGATATGTATGTTTGATGAACTTGAAACCTGTGTTCACATTTGAGTCTGCAAATGTGGGTATGCTTGGGAATCACGAGAGAGCTGGTGCGTGTGTTTCACTAGCAAACTTTTAATTCGCATCAGCTGGAGAAGAGCTTTATCATGCTGTTTGTATTCTTGTTCACCTGAGTGCTGTTTGCATTTATATGTGGTACTGGTAATAGTAATGTTTTTCCTCTGTGATGGTCCATGTAACCAGCCATATCCTACGTATAGATCCAACCTGAGAATGTCTACTCTGTCTCACTACTGACTGGATGTGCAAACCAGAAGATCGGCAAGCAGGCCAAGAGGAGAAATTCCCTGTAGCTTAAAGGCCACTAGATACAGGTTCCCTTCACATAAACATCACGGTTACCCCACTGGAATTACTCTGCATGGGTTCAGCTCCAACTCTCATAAAACATAGCCTTGCACTACACTGCAGTTCTTCCAGAGGCTAGAGAACACCCAGTTAACTTCAAGCCTTCTTTCTCCTCCAATTCCATGCCTTCTTACTAACTCACTGTTTGCCAGCTACTCAAGACTGGGTGTCACATTTTGAAACATGGAACTGCTATCGCAACCTAACATCAAAATCATGCATGGATGAAGGACAGTGTTTCCAGTTCACCTTTACAGCAAAAGGCCTAATAACTGGTAAGCAGCAAAATATGGAAATATAACAGTTCAGCAAATTTTAGAGCCATATCTCACTGCTTTGAAAAGCTATTAGATTTAGTAAGCTTGCGTTTTTCTCCCTAACAAAACTTTTGACTGTTAAAATGAAAGATCTCATAGTATTCAAGACCAGAGGAAGAGATTTTTAATTTTTTTAAACCACTATGCAATTATTTCTGTAAATCTGTTTCTCCTTTAAGTGTAATGAGAGGCTCAAGGGCAGCACAAAGGGCAAATGCACTTTCAAGCAATACCATAGATAACTTTACCTGTCCAGTATTTAGTACTGATTTCTAACTTCTACTTTATTCTTTAACTTTCTCAGTGTAAACTTTCAGTAGCAAGAACCCCTTCATTACGATTTTTAGGAAAACACATAGTTCCATATCTTCAGCTGGGGATACAAATAAATGTGATAGAAACAATGAAACCACCACTGACCTGTATTACAGGTCAGATCTTCTAGACCTCACTATTATGTAAAATAACCTGTCTTACTGGCAAACAGATTCTAGCTGCACCTTTCAGTACATCCAAACTGTTAGGATTGCTCTCATTAGGAACTTCATGATTATAGTGACAATAGCATGCTTTCCAGAGCATTAAAGATGAGCCATTCATAGAAGTATTTACAGTATTCCTACACATCAGTTTGAGTAACTAATATAACACCTGCACAACAGTTCATCAATAACTAAAAAATGAACAAGGAAAACCACACCTTTCAAGCACTACTGGTACTAGAATGTCTCTTATCATTTATTTTACCATGATAGTATTTTAAAGGTATGTATGTTACGGGCATCAGGCAAGAGTAACAGTTACCTTACTTTAAAAGTCCAAAATTTATTTTGTATTAATAAGCTCAGATAACAGCATATTTTTCTGCAGACTGTAGGATTTCATGTGTCATGACCTTGGACCATAAGTTAAAGACAATAAGCGTGGGAAAGAAAGACACCTCAAATTGTGTACTTACTTATTCAGTGTGAGGTCAAGGATGAATTTGGAGCCAAAGGCCTCAATCTGGAAACTTGCCTGGGCCAGATGTACAGCCTGTAAATATGAGCACACAGGAGTACTATATAGTTTTGCAGAACATTTCACTGAGCTTTATATGCAATAAATATGACAAACATTTGTGAAAGAAGTTATGGAAAACATGCTTATTTTCATGAATCTCATAGGCATACAAAAAACTTTGGCCTTGCACCAAATTCTCATTCAAAAGGATTTGTCTTTCTAGAGGGTAAAAGAAGAGAGAGAAGCAAACGGTACATGAAAAACATGCTTGCAAATACACACTCATTCCTTACAAAAAAGAGGAAGGAGGATTCACAGATATGTCTGTTTTGCCATAACAAGGTAGCTATGTAACAAAAGCATCAGTAATTTGTATACTGTTCTTTTAATTACGTTAATACATTCAATCACTTTAAAACACCTGAAATAATTAAAGAATTTGTAATACACGCCTTCAAATCATGGTAAGACTTGTATTATATGTCATGAAAGACTCCTCCATAGCAATCCCAATTCAAGGATTTGTACTTGGAATTGTAGTCAAAACAGCATCCAAGAGACTGATGCTGTTCAAAATACAACAATAAAATAAAGCAGTATTAGCTTGTCTTGTATAGGGAGTTAATTTTCAGGATATTCAATCTTTGACAGATATGTATTTTTTTTTTTATTATTTATTCTTTTTTTTTCCTATACTGTTGTAACTAAATCCAAAGACATTTAAAGCATGCTCATTTGTTTTCTATAAAAATGAGATGATGCAGAAAGTAAGTCTTTGCTAGACTTACTGATGATATGTAGAGGAGAGGGTTGAAAAAGTCTGAGTCTTTAAAATTTTTCTTGCCCCCAAACACAAATTTTAGAGAGAGAATTAAGAAAAAGTGTTTTTTCATTGTTCTAGAAGCTCAGATCACTAGCATAGAGACTGTAATAAGAGATTCTTCATACTGGGGACATTCTAAGAGTGCTGTAACTGCTTCTGCAAAGCAGTAGCTCTTAGGGAGTTTTCCAAGCTAAAAATCCATAAGCATAAAGAATTTCAGTTTCTTTGAAATCAGTCACTAGCCTACTTTAAGTTTCAAGGTAAAAATGGACCAGCAGGCTGTACCTGCTAATTCTACTGATCCATGTCACAACTTGAACACTTTTCATTGGGGCATTATTTGTCCATAACTCACTTTTTTCCTAGACTTTCAGGAATTTTACAATCATCACCAAAAGTAAAGTACTATACCGGTTTTGCTTTCTTAGAGTAAAACTACGCCAAATGCAGTACTATGTTATCCCTTCAAAAATACTAAAGTTCTGTCACAAGCCTTTAAACAAAAGTAACAGCGTTATCTTGACTGATAGTACCTATGGGTCTTCTGCTATATTCATACACATATGATGAATCATTGCTTCTAGAAATCTATTTTTGCATATAGTTCTGCTGACTAAAATAATGGCCAAAAGCTGCTCCTCTCAGCAGCTGAGCAAGGGGTTTCATCACTCCCCTTCTGGAATCAGAAGCCTAAGTCAGACTTAGGTGGCTTTTTACACCATTAAAACTTTTTTTTTTTTTGATCTAGACCTTTATTCTGATAGTACTACAAGTTTTGTCACAAATCAAAGTGACTTACTTTTACTCTTCTTTCAGCTTTTTTGGAAACATCTACTATATGGCACGTATGCCAAGATGACCTGCCACTATTAATTGGAAATAAAGCGTTTAACACTGAAATAGCATATGTAAAAGTTATAGCAGCATGTAAACTCATGCTTAAAACACTGAGGATTTCAGAAAAGTTTCTGTTTATGATTTGATTCTGGTCTTTAATGATTAGTATTAGAGAGGTTACTTTACACACTTGAACCTCAAGCCTTGAAGGCTGTTCTTTGAAAGAATGACTGCCAGCCTGTGAATAAAGGCTCAGGCCTACCTCTGAAAATAATCTTTTAACCCTAGGGACCAGAACTCACCATTGTCTCCCACATAACAATAAATACTCACCTGTAGTAATACTGGCTGCTAAAAATTGGATCCCTCTCTGGGTTTTGTTCATAATGATACCTATAAGCTATGAGTTGATGCTTGTAAGCTAAGGCCTGAAATAACAAGTGATAAGAAAACCACTCCACTGTGCCTTATATGGTCATCCTAATGAGCTAGGTTTCTACGAGTTACCAGAAACATCTCAGCACATCTAAGACTTTAAGACAACTAATCAATTGTCTATTGCCAACCTGGCAGCAGAATTTAAGGCTTGTGTATCCTTAGCTGCACTACCTTCATTATAATACTAAAATTCACACCCACAGGTCAAAAAGACCCAGGCCCAGGACAGATCTGGCCCTTAAAGCATGCACAGTAGTGGAAGTATGGAGTCAGCAATATTATAAGTGTATGTAAATTACTAACCAATCACTCTAAAGAGTGTGGATTCAATGAATTACTAATTCTGCTAAGTTTGTGTATAAACATAGCACAAAGAATCCCATATGGTATGCACGTTAGAAGGAACTATTCACCACGCATCCAGGGTGGTAACAAAGAATGTCTGCCTTCTAAAGCTTCAAACCAAGTCTCAGAGGGCCACAGAAGGTATCAATTAGACTCTACGAAGTAGCGCGTGCATATCTTGGACCACCTACCTGCAGGTACTCAGCGTCCCACAAATGAGACAAAAACCAAAACCCACCTTTTTTTTTTCCTTCTTTCAGAACAGGGCGTAACAAGTACAAGTGTAGAATACGTAACACTTAGGAACTGAAACTTTTTATGGGTTACCACTTGAAGCTCATGAGAGGACGCAGAAATTTTTTTTTAAGTATTTAAAAGGTTTTGAAATATAATGATCCATATTTCAGCTAGAAAACTAAGATGTAGATCTACTGGAGGAGAAGCCGGTATGGGGGCAGGAGCAGACAGTCTTCACAGTCAAAACTACTATTACACAGGCTTTTTTCCACACCTTACGGGCTGCAAAATTGTTTCTGTAATGACTCCCTCCTCCCCAAAAAATTACACTAACAGCTTAGAATTATGCATGAAGACATTGCTTCTTTACAACTTCTGAGAACTTCTGATACAGTGATCCAAACCCAGTTTGAAAACATCCAGCAGATACAGTCTTCCTTCATAGTTATTAGTTATTTTCCACCCTAACTTTGGAAAGGTCGCCCTGAAGTGCTTCTCTAGCAATCCTCCTATCTTGAACTCCCATCTTGGGTTGCAAGATTTTTCCCTCTGGCATCATATGGACTTGCTCCTGGCCTTCTGTGACAAGCTGTGTCCCATGCAGTCTTCCCACTAAGTCCTAACAATCTTGTATATATAGCCCACAAAAAAGAATCGAAGCAATCATCTGGTTCAATAAAGAGATTACCAAGTTCATTCAAAATAATACCTCCATCTGCAGTTAAGACAGACAGAGCCACAGAACGTAGATGACTCAGACCTCTTCAGCAAGTTTAAGGATTCCTGTGAGCTCCTTCAGTGTGTTTTTATAAACAGATGCTCATTTTTGAGCATTTCGCACTAAAAATAACTTCAGAAGTGCTGAGAACCAGCCAGCCTTAATATGACTATGAGAAAACAGGTATACAGATTTCAGAGTCTACAAGTACCAAGTGTTTAAAATATGCTTTTTTTAAAAGCACGGAGAAAATAGATTATACACTAGAACTCGGTCTTCCTTAGAGATAGATCACTTAGTCAAAACTATGCTGAACATTCCTTTTTTTCAACAGTGAGAAAAAGCTTCTAAGAATAAGAAGGAATGAGAGAGGTTCTACCAATAGTTTAAATCACATACACCCTCTCATTATGATAGCCTTTCACCAAATTCAAAAGGGGATAAAGAAGATCAGTGCTAAGAAATTAATTATTTAAATTGCTTACTCTCTGGTACACTGTTTTCTCCTGCAGCCCTTCATTTCTAAATACATTTCATGAAGAAGGTTGCAGGCCCTTACTTTTAGGAAGGGACTTTAAAAACTAAAAGATTTTAAATCATCTTACATAACAATATTTGTCTAGCTTTACCCATTTCTTCCCACACAATTTCCTCTACTCTTCTCCTCTCCTTATAGTGACTCAGCATTTCTGAGATATTCAGGCCTAACCCCACAAACTATCCATACTGCTTATATTCTTCTGGCCACTATAATGAAGTTCCACAGAAAGGGTCTACTAAATAATATCCATAGTTAAGAGAGTATATCTACAACATATGTCTATAAATGGTATATTAAGATTGACAAGAAAACACAGGTTGAAGGATGTAAAGAACAGTAAAAAAGGAAAAAAAATGCTATTTTTTTTCCTCAGCTATCCAGCATATGTATATAAGGTCATCATACTGACTTTACAGTTTTCATATGCTAAAAGTCAGTCCTAAATAGAGCTTTCTTTACTGAAGTATAAAGGTATTTTGGCTATTTCTTTTTATTATCAATGTGGTAGACAGCAAAACCTCACAAGTAGGATTTATTACAATATAGCATTTATTTAAGTTCTAGAAAAGAATAAAATCAAGTACTAAATATTCTTACCCCCACCCCCCCAACCAAACAAAACCATCAAAACCCTCATTGATCTTTCACAATCCAACTGCATCCTGTTTTCTTTATCGGTTGTTTTCCTTCTATATCCCAGGCAGACCTCCCTCCCATCCCTTAGTGCTCTACAGAGACAATTATAGCAAATGTTAAACAGAACAAAATAACCAAAATATTTGTCATATTATTGATAAAATAGATGGAAGGGCCAAGAAATTAATTAATTCAAGGAAAGACACAAGATGCAAGTTGGGTGTCAGGGAGCAGCCCTCTATGGGCTCTGGAAGCAAGACATGCAAAAATCAATCAAGATGAGGAACATGAAATCAGCTCTTTCCTTGAGTTAAATGGATCAAAGCAATAGAAGTTTCAGAACAGAAGAATGAAGTCAACATAATGTCACTCCCCATGAAGCCCTGAGCTTAAAGAACTCTTCTGGGGGAAGGACTGCAGTGTTAGCATTCCCTCCACTTAAGAGGGACAGCGAGCAGAAAGGAGATCCACTTTACACAACACTCAGCAGCAAGCATCCCCAAAGAAATCAATACCAATTCTGTCAGCACTGATTTTGGCAGGGCTTTACCCCAACTGGTAGATAAAAGGTAGGGCATAGGAAGGACAGGCAATAGCAGCAATGTTCTCATGGGCAATGCTGGGTAAGTAAAGAGATTGGTGGACATTGTCCTCTGTGGATTCACAGGAAAAAACACTCATGTAGAAACACAAGAGAAGCACTATTCCCAAAGGCAAGTGTGCAAGCACTTGCAAATCCCTTTCTTTCCACCCCCCACTCTGAAGAGGGAAACAAAATTTATTTAAATGAGTGGTCTCGCTGTGAAGGGGTATGAGTTCTGAATGGAGTATCCTCCCAAGTAATTCATTTCCAGTAACTGAAAGTTTTTTCTGTGCTATCCACAACACACCAGTGTATTTAGATGCGTCCAAATGCACATACTCGTATCCAAGTTCAATAAGCTAGGAAGCAACCTTTCTTCCCACTAAAACACAAAAATCATACAACTATCTCATCTTTTTTTTCCAAAGATTATACAGTACCTCCCCACTAATTCCACATCTGAAATGGCACATACTGCTGACAAAAACATATATAATGCATAACAAATTCACTTTCTAAAATTTCAAAAGAAATTCAATTCAATAGGTAGGAACTCCATTGTAGCTAAGTCCTGAAGTTATATCATACACGCTGCTTCACTACCATAACAAACTCTTCCTATACAAACTACTTGTACCTTCACTTTATCTTTTTAACCTGTGGGAAGAGTTGGGTTTTTTAAAATAAAAGTTTATAAAAAGAGGATGGAATGATTTTAAAGGGTGCCTCCTAAGCAATATTGTTTAAAATAGGTTTACTTTACTAAGTTCTTTCACAAAACCCAAGTTTGTTCAATTTCATTCAATTTCGGGGAAGAAAACAAACAAACCCAAAACAAACAAACAAAAAACCAACTATGTGTATCCATACAAAAAGAAGTGTCGGCTCTTATCATTAAAAATGCAGGTATTACTTGACAAAAACTGCTAACGCTTTACAGTGATCTTCACTGGTCATACACTGGCAGGAAACCAATACTGCATTTATTAGTGCACTCAAAGTCAAGTATCTCACGTTGTAAGTTCAGAATTCTAAAGAAACTCCCTGTGCAGACATTTCTGCTGCCTACAGCTATTTTGGAAGAAGCATTTTGTTGATGACTGGCTTAAGGCAAGACACTGGAATCTATGCTGATCAGACATGTCAGCTTCGCATAATTTCCATTTGTTTTATCTAGAGTTCAGCTTCTGAACCATCCTGAAATTCAAAATAATTATTTTTACATTAACACAAGGGAAATTACGCTCTTGTTTAATTACATGTCCTATAATTGCTAGAAAAGGTGGTAAGGACCACCGTTAAGTCTCTAAGAGCCATAAAACAAAACATTCAAACACAGTTCCACATTACAAATTACTATTTTGAAAATTCTGCAGATGAGCCTCTTTTGACCCTACCTTGTCATGCTTCTGCTGATGCCTTGCCCTAGTATCCAGGATATGGTAAGGGGTTTCAGAGTCTTTGTTGATGTAATAGATTAATCTTGAAGGCAGTGTGATTTCTTTCTGGATTGTGCTGCTGTAGCTGCTAATTTTACTGTTACTGCTTTTATTCTGTTGAAATGTATTCTCTTCATCTGCCAGAACTCCCTCGATACCACCCGCTGTTTCATTCCAATGCAGGTCTGGGGAAGAAAGATATACCAGCCATAAATTAGATAGCAGAATGTGTTTATTTCCATGAAAAAAACTACGTATTTAGCTTACAATATTCCAATATTGTATTAATCACTCAAGCAAACAAAAAGATAGCTTTCTCACTGAGCCAGATCAGATTCATTCTTCACACATAAAATGGTTTCAGAAATAATATTATTTAAATGCATATATATTTTCATATGGAGTCGCGGATTATGAATATTTTAATACCTCTGAACCTCCAAGAGGAAAAACACACCTTAATGGATATGTAGTTATCCCCTACACACTCTTTGATAGCTAAGTTCTCTCTCAGAGACACACACAAACCCCAAATATACATCTACAAAAGGCTAAGAATACTCTCCATGTTCCCAAGACAAACTGAATTCAGAGGAAGTTTTCTGCCTTTTTCTTTTAACTTTGACAAGAGCCCTTCAGCAGCAGCTTTTCAGATGAAATCCTGTTTCCTTCCTTATTAAAATTTCAAGACACAGTCGAGCAAGCGATGTAACAATAACAGTAATAACACGATGCACAAACCGACTATACTCAGCATTCCACGTCATCTATATGCAATCAAAAGCAAATAAACTAACAGCACACGAACAAATTAGCTTCCCAGAGAGATCCCCGCACACACGCATCCCAACGCACACACCAAACACCTAAGCCTTTTTTTGTCGCATACCTCGCCAGCGGATCTCTGCGCACACCATCCTCTATCTAACACACTGCAGCACCAGCTTCAGAAGATCAGAGGGGGAAACCTCACATTTCTCTCTTTTTAGTCAGCAAGCAAGGCAAGGAACCATTTCCAGAGCCCTGTTTCAATAAAAGCCGAAACAGACACGCACACAAAGCGGGCAGGGGCGGAGGAAGAAAATCGCTTGGGGGAAATGGATGCTAGCAGGCTTGTCACCCATGGCGGAGGCAGGGGGCCGGGGGAGGACGGGGGTCGGGGAGCAGCAGACGCCTCACGCACACCAACGCGCACACGACCCGTCATACCCACCGGCGGCCGCCGCAGCCGCGCGGGCCTGGGGGCAGGAGGAGCCATGGAGGAGCAGGAGCAGCGAGACGAGGCGGCCGAGGAGCGAAAGGAGCGCGGGGCGGCGGGCGGCGGCGGGCAGGCAGCGGCCGCTGCGAGGCTGCCGCAGGAAAATGCTGCCGGGCGGCTTCATGGCTCATAGCGCCCCGGGGAGGCGCGGGGGGCGGCCGGCCGGCCGGGATGGGGGGGTGGGGGCAGCGCGGCGCCCTCACCCGCGCTGGGCCGTGCCCGCAGGGCCGGGCGAGAGCGGGGGGAGGCGGGCAGCTCCCCTCGGCGGCACCCGCCCGTCCGCCTCCTCGAGCCACCGTTACCTCAGCGCCGGGGCGGGGAGCGGCGCGCGCGCACCTTACCCTTCACCTCCGCCTCCAGCCGCCCAACCCCACCGCACGCGCACGCGCGCAGGCCTCGCCCCCCGGCGAGCGCGCGGGGCGGGGCTGCGCGGCCGCTGTCCGGTTTGCTGCCGCCGGGGTGGGAGGGGCGACGGGCGCGGGCACGGCAGCCTGGAACTGATAGCGCCCTGCACCCCACGGGTGGCACCACGTCGCGCACCCCTGCTGTCACGGGTCACGACGCTGAGCGGCCTCGAGCGGGGCGGGGCAGGGCTGGGCTGCCCTTGGGCAGCACGCAGAGCTGCTCCCGGCCCGCGGGGACAGGCCAAGCCTTCACGTTCCCTAACAAGCGCTGTCGCATCTTGACCCGCACCTGGGGCGCGCAGAGCGCGAGTGCCATTTCCCGGTGGCGGTAACACGGAGGTGGAAGCCGCGGGTCTTGCGGTGCACACAGTTGCCGGGAACGGAGTGTGGAAATATTCGCATTCGTTGAAGAACTTCACGCAGAGCGAAATTACTTTGAAAACTGGCAGCCCAGAACAAGGCTTAGAAGAGACTTTGGGGGATAAGAGGAAGCCTCGGGTCAGTTTGTTCCCAGGGAAGCTTTGCAGGTGTACCGATAGAGCAAATGAGCCGTTACACGATTTGCAGCTCTCCTGCTGCAGAGTGTTGCAAGGAGCCCTGCCTGTGACCCCTCCTCTCCCTCTGCTCCAAGTGTTGTGTGGAGGTTCAGGCTCCCCTCTGCTGCTTCCCAACACCTCCAGCCAAGAGATTCATTCCTTGCATCTCCATTCCTCGTTCTCTTCTTTAGTCCCTGGGACCAGCTCATTCTTACCGTGTGCAGCCAACCTGCAATGAAGTGGTTGTGGAGGTGAGAACCAAATGTTACCAGAAGAGTGTATGTATCAACGGAGGAGGTGGATGTATGTAAAACGAAGAGGAGCACTGCAGGAAGGTGGAAATCCATGCTGGTGTGCTGCGTTCAGCAGCAGGCAGTATGGACCATGAACAGAAAGAAGTATTAGTGCATTTCTGTACAGCGAGTAGCATCTTTTATGCTTCAGTCCAGCATGCCTGAGGTGAACTATCAATGTGGAGAATATTTGCGAAGATAAAAATAACTTCAAAGAGATACAAGAAGATTAATCTGCTGCTTTGTATTCATTCCAAGGCTTCAGGAGTCAGAAAAAAACCTGGAAGCTGAGTTCAGAGACAAGTTTAGATATTGAGCTTTTAGTGCACATTTTGCCCAGCAGACTTCTAATACCCAAGAATATATATGGGGCTTTTTTGGTGCAGGTCTCATTGCTGGGAAAATAAAGATGTTTTTCTGTTTTTCCTTTTTTTCTGGATATTTCTTTTTATTTGTCAGTTTATTCCTTCCTGGGTATCACATGGGTTTCCACAAAGATAGGAATTTTCTCTGTTTCACATAATTTTCCTTAGATTCCAGCCTGAATTCATTATCGTTGCTTATACTGTCTAAATTAACAGTTTTACAAACCATTACCACATAGACTATTTCATAGCAGTAGTGTTATTGCTTTAAAAAAAATTAATTCTGATTTCTAAATTTTCATGCTGGTCAAAAAGTTGCTACTTGTGGAAGCTCAAAATCTAAGCATGTACTAAGCAGAGAAACAAATGGAAAGCCAGATAGAGATGACCAGGTGTGAAAAATAACAGAAAACGTGCTTTAGGATTTCTTTGTTATCGGAGTCTAGGGAAAAAGTTGTACCAGTTTTCATTATAAAATAGTCTTCCTTGGTGCTCACCTTCCAAGATGCTTTCCGTGCAGCCCACCTGTTCCTCATCATTAGATACCACTGGAACATTTCAACCAACAACAGCTCCTGTTTTTCCCCATAAACATATAAACAGATGAAAGGACCAGTGCATCTAGATCTAAAATAAATAAAAACAATTTTAATACTATTTTAGAGCAAAGAATAAAAGACTAAAATGACCATACAATTCAAAAAAATAAAATCCAGAAACTAACTTTCACCACACAATAAAAAAACCAACAAGTCTAGCAACAATGGAATACTAGAAACACCTGCTCCTTGAAACTATCAGTTCTTAATTTTGCTGTCCAGATTTTGAGGGGAGAAAATAACGATTGTCTCTTTCTGCAAAGGTAGTCTAGGGCAAAGATCGTCTAAAGTTGTTTTAACTCATGTACAAGTCTGCAGCAGAAATAATCACCTGAATAACAATCTGAAGCAGACACACCTAGTCTCCTGATCCCTGATGGACAGGTAACTTAAGCTGTGTTTCATGAACCTACTGCAAATCTTCATATGGTCATGTGTAGTTCACATAGCATAATCTACTCAAGATGAAATACCTTGCTAGGAATGACAGCTGCTGAGCTGCTGTTTTTTTAAACCTGCTTTCATCTTTGAAAGACACTATGAAATAATCCCAGATAGATTGCACTGCAGATGTCTGAAATCAAGATACCAGAAGTGTGGATTATCATAGCAGCATCTGTACCAAATTAAAGAAATTGAAACATGTAAGTCAGAGGCACACAGGAAACCACTGATAGCCAGTGCTTCAAGACCAGCTAGGGAGAAAAGGCATGCTATGCAAGATGTATACATACTTTCAGTCTGGGCGATAAATAAACTTTACATCTCATCTCCAGATGATTGCCCAGAGCCTTTGCATTCCTTCCTCCTTTATCAGGATGGGGTTCAGTGAGCACATGGGATGAAATATTGTAATGCTACAATTCAAATCCAAAAAGGCTTCAGACGCAAAGCTGCTGATAGTACTCTTGGCTGTTGATACAGACTGCAGATCAGGAAATGTTAGTCCAGACTCTGTTAACACAGTGGTAAATATATAACCTTTCAATATGATCAAATGCGGTTTCTGATATCACCTAAAAAAAAAAAGAAAAAAAGTCAGTGTATGCCTTGATACGGGAAAGTCTCTGTGTAGAATACGTTTTTCAAGAACTTGCTCCTTACCAAAGCATGAATAATAGTGAGCACAGTAAGACTGTTCTTACAGTCTTATTTCTGGATTTCAACAGTAGTCTCTTATCTAACACTTATTTCAAGAATCCAGTTAGGTCCCGTAACACATGAGCAAGTGGCGTATTCCTGGGTATTCCTCACACAAACTGTTTATCATTTTTATAGGAAGAGGAATATTTCTTTTGGAGATGGAATATGAAGGAGACCAGTTCAGGAGACAGAAAAATGGATGACTGATTTTATCAAAAAGTCTTTGCAAGGATGCCATAGGAACACTGGCTGTCAAGTTTTTAATAGTGATGATCATTACAGAAGAGGAAACTGCAGTATCAAGTATTCAGTTTAATAGGTGGTTAAGCATAGGAAGCCTAACATAGTTGCTTTGGTAATAACAGGTGATACCATTTGGGTAGCTCAAGGCTGTCCTTGGACGATGAAGGTTATAACACCATAGGGAAAACGCAGCACAAATAGCAGAGTAGAAGCAACTGCCGTCCTGCTGTGCTCGGTGCTGTACAGAGACAGGACAAAATGACAGACCTGTTAGAGAAATTTTCTTTTGATTTGCAATAGCAAATAACCCAGCCAGTGCTGCGAATGACAGAAGAAATATAACAGCTGTAGGAGGGATATCAAGCACACTGTAGGTCTAAAAAGCGGTAATTACACAGGGGATATTGAACAACAATAGAGCCTCATTAGCTGGCACATAACGATTCCATACAACCTGTAATTTGCATGCAAAAGAAGGTAGTAGCCATTCTTTGTTTCTCAGCCCGGGGTTAACAGCTAAGACAAAGCTGTACTGAAGCTTCATGCCACTCATATTTCCTTACTTTATATCATATGCAGTGTAGATTTGGATAATTTATACTTCGAAGAAACCTGGGGTAACTGCAATGAACAATGCATTGCATTAGCTTTGCTTTTTTTTTTTTTTAATCATACCTGTTTGAATACTCGCAGATTCTCCATGTTCTCAAAGAGGACTTCAGTAATCAGTATGAAAGAATATTTCTATATGAAAGGCTGTTACAAATTTTTTTTATAATGTGATCATTTCTTGCTATGCATCCCACCACCTAGCATCCCAGCAGCAGCCCAGCACTCAGAATAATAAATACTTTTCATTTATTCTGTTTCTTTTAGCTTCTTTAAACACTTCTTAGCAACTGGAAAAAAAAAAAAAAAAAGGTGCTAGTGTTGCAGTAATGCAACAAACACATAAGATAGATTCAGTAAAAAGAGCACTGTCTCTACATTCTTCTAAAGCAAGCATCACTCTCCAAACTGTAGATCTAAGAACAGGGTTTCCACTGCTCTTTGCTTTTCCATCTTCTTTATTTCAAACTCATACTCTTCAGAGGAAGAGCTTTCTCCTGTTACCTATTTAGTAGTTCAACAGAGCCCTAAAACCATCTTTTCCCTCCATGTACAATAGTGGAACAATGTACAGTATTGGGCACAACACTATTTTAAACACAGTAATACTATAAAATACAATATTTTTCCATCAGAACTGTCACTCATTTACCAAGATCTGCACGCACATCATTGTTAACTACTCCTCTCATCGGTAGTACTACACAAATGAACATCTTTGTGAGGATGTCGTGTTCCAACACTCCAGGTTAGAATACACACAGTAATTAGGATATACTTGCCAGCCCCCTCCCCTCAACATTGTGAAATGTTAATAGTAAGATCAAGTGAAGAAAATAAGATGATAAAAAGAATATATCCTACCAACATTCAGCAAAGAAGGGAAGGGAACACAGCCGTGCTGCTAATAGCAAATGAGTCAGAGGTTTTACTAATTGCAGTTCAATTTGCATCCAGGTGAAACTTAGCATCAGTAATGTACTGCTGAATGCAGGAAAAAAATATTTTTAAAAACACCACACAAGACTAATTTCAAAATTAACTCACTGTGTACTCTTGTATAATTAACTAAGCATTCATAGACAAAGGATTTTACAACTTCCTCAGCAACATTCAAACAACTGCATGTAAGTTATTGGAATACAAGATACTTCAGTGAGGTATTTTTGCTGTCAATGGAAATATTATTTGGGGTTGGAACTAGATGATCTTTAAGGTCCCTTCCAACCCAAACCATTCTATGATTATGCTACTAAAAGCTCCAATTATTCTCCATATTGTCCAATTTATTAATACAGAGACAGGGCAGCAGCAGAAACATATTGGTCAATGAGGATACCTAGAACACATTTGTCAGCTGTTCTGATATCGATATACTTAGCAAGTAAAACATATGCCACCAGAAGAAAAATAAAAATGCTCATCTTCTAATATGCAAGCACTTCTAACTGTGGCTGTGGCATCAGCCTGCTTCTTGGTAGCTTGTTTCACTCTTGAGATAAAATGTAAAAACAATGTCAAGAAAGCACGACAGCGTGGCAGGAAAAATCTTACTTAAATATTTACTTTGATTTATATTTCCTACAAACTAAATACATGGAGTTCACATCCCAAGGAGCGGCCACAGCCGATCAAACATATCCAAGTAGTAGGTTCTAAAAAAGTGTCACAGTTTAGGGTCAGGGCAGCCCCTCAGACCTATAAAACCCCCTCCCTCCTCAAAGGGGAAGAGAAAGGGAATACGGGAGAGAGACTTAGCAATTAGAAAAGGAAACTAGAACAGCTTTAATGAAAAGGAAATTAATAATAATAAAAATGGAATATATACAAATATA